>ML831844.1:0-23368 GCA_009831015.1 Picea engelmannii | reverse complement strand
CCCCCCCCCCCCTCCCTTTGTTTAAAAGCAGAACACTAAGAGGGGTTAGGAATGCTCTGTGAGCCGTCGATCTGAGTGACGAGATTAGGACCACTGGAAAGTGACCGAAACATATGTCCAGGGTGGAAAATGTCATGTGTATGGAAAACTTAGGATTAGTGCTTTTGCATGGGTTTTTCTTCGACTTTTCTCATACACACCACCAAGGGGACATCATTTCAACTATACTTATGCATTGGAGTCATAGGGTAACAACTTTATCAACCTGGTTTTATTTGGGCAAGGTAGGCTAGGCAGCTAATCTACATTCAAACCTTCTTTCACAAGTCGAATAACCCAGATTAAACTGTTGGGTTAAGGTATTATTTTTCCTAAGGGCTATCTGACTAGGATTAGACAGTCTGGTCAGATGTATTCACTAGTTCTAACCTAGGGGCTATCTGACCAGGGTTAGATGGTCTGATCAGATGCATTCACTAACCTATCAACATTGAAAATTTAAAAGAACTTGGTCATGCTTGAAAGGTATGACCAAGTTATTATTATTGCATGGGGCTTTTTATTTCAATTCTTTTTTGCCCTCTTTTATTTTCTTTTTCTTTTTGCAAAGTGAAAAATAAATTTCCAATAGGAACCCTAGTTACAGATAATATCCAAAATATCCAAGTCATAAGTTGATTCCCATAATTTATGGGGTGATAACATTAACTATGGACTCCGTCAGGAATGTTCTTCTGAACCATTTTAACGAGTGTGAAAGAATAACGTCACTTGGTGATCTTTTCAATTTTAGGGAGTTTGAAAAGAGCTTAACTATGGACTCCGTGGGGGTTCTTTTTTCATAAATTTAGTCCCTCAGGCCCGAAAAAAGGGTTAAAATTATACCTGCGAGTACTCTTCTAGAGAACTAAAGTTCCTTAGAGTATACCTTTGTTCGTACAGTTGACCATTCGGACCTAAAAAGGGGTAAACTACTGCCGGATAGACATGACTTCAAATTTCAGTTTAACGAGCATGAAAGGCCACAAGATCACTCAACAATATTTTCATGTTTAGAGGGTCTGAAAAGGGATTAAAAGAAGACCCGTTATGTTCTGGGAGTCCCATGGGTGAGGTCAAGAGTCATGCAAATGAAGCTCAAATGTGTAATCAAGAAAAACTAAAATAACTCCCGAGCCTTCAGTCATTAGTGATAGCATGGACACCATATTGCAACCGAGATCTACATAGGGCATCCATGTTCTGGTAAGCTCTACCACCAAATCACGACACTTCTAAAGCAACAATGATGGTTCCTTGTTGCAACCTGGTGGGATCGATCCTATGGAAAAGAAATAAAGAAAAAAAGTAGGGGTGGAAACCTAACTTATATGCTCAAGTTGGCTATCTGAGATTTTTCCCCACAGACCATCAAAAGTGACCCAAAATTCCAAAAAATGTCCTAATACCCGATCGTAACCTTCCAAAGCAACTCTTGAATCACTCTAAATGGTTTTCAATTCAAATAAAATCATAAGGGGCCAAAAAAGTGACAAAAAAGGGGCCAAAAGGTCTATAAATGGAAGTTGGCAGCTCATTATCACCATTGCTGATTTGAAAATTGACTCTGGAGCAAAAACCCCCTTTGATAAAAGTGGTGATTCTGGGAGCTATAGTGGACAAAACGACCATCCATATGGACCAAGTAAGTATAAACTACCTCCTTTTTCTTTTTAATTATTTATTTATGCATTTAATTTGGTTTCTTGGGGGCATCGACCTTTAAAAGGTTGGCCCTAGGTCTAGACGGGTTGTCCTATGACAATATGCATGTACACTTGCTCTGTCTGATGTCAGAGCGTGGGTACATGCGATTGTCATCACAAGAGTCTGCATGGACTCTCCCATGAGTGCAAAAAGGTTTAAAAAGAAAGGTCTAACCCTCTGAAAATTTTCCCATGTGCAGAATGTACGTGCAATGGAGAGAACGAGAGCATGAAGATATTAGCGCAATAGTTGGGGAAGACCCTAACGCTGTGGCAGTGTTAATGCAATGTGTCTTGCTCAAGTTTTTTCTATGTCCCTTCATGAGAGCAAAACCTAGGCTACTGAATGCCTTGGTTGAATACTGGCACCCTGACGCAGAAGATTTTATGTTAGAGGGGCAGTCACTGGTGCCCCCTATAGAGGATATATACTTTTTGACTGGCCTCTTCAGGAGAGGGGAACCAACTAATTTTCAGACATTTCCTTCGGGCCTCATAATATATCGAAATTGATAGGACTTTATTGTGAGGTTGGTACAGACCGATCGAGCTCCCAGGTGCCAATAATCAGGATCATCGATTTATCATTGCGGGTGATTGTGTTGCTTATTGGATGGATGACTGGTTCTGCAGCTCTACATTAGACATCCCATGCACAGATGAACTGTGCAGTCCAGTGCTTAAATGCACATATATTTGACTGGAGCACTACACTGCTGGATTGTATGAAGAGGAAGCTGACAAATTGTTGGTTGCAGATGCAGAGGAACTTTGGGTTCAGGATGATTCTATGCTCTTTCTTCTTTGAAAGAGTTCCTAGTTTCATTCCTTGAGTGGTGGTACGAGGACATCAAGCCTCTCTTCCTGCAGTTTGCAGATGGGCAGTGTTGTTGCCATGACAGGGTGGTGGAAGGACCAATGAGTCCTTTGATGATGAATTCTTTTCTTAGTTGTCATGACAGATCCTAGCCATAAAGGATTATCCTTATGATGGGATTGATTTCTCAAGAGATCCTGAGATCCCTATACCTCCAGGCGAGGAGCGAGGCAAGATGGGTAAGTTTGCATCATTTTTTTTTTTTGAAACATATATAATTTTTATGTTGTTTTTTTTATATATCATTTTTTTTATACCATAGTATTTGATAGATGCATGTCTATTGTGTGAAGATGTGGGACCCTCATGACCTACGGATTATGCGAGGAACATGCATCATCCTCGACCAGGGGTTTCACCTACCGTCACAAGGGGACCAACAGCAGCAGGAGAGCTTCCATCTGGTGAGGCTGAGAGGGTTTTGAGACGAGTTGAGCGAAATTATACTTCACTTACTCACACCATCCCTATGGAAGATATTGAGGATCTGCCACCATCCATGCAGCCTCATGTAGTGGGGACACCAAGGACGTGGGTCCGACTGTTTCAGCGTTTGGAAAACACTGTTGATTATTAAAACATGGTCCACAGGCCCTRACCTTAATTAGTCTAGACTCTGATAGCTCCAYCTGTATATATKTTTTGAGGGCATAARCCCCATGACTCATTACTAGTCATATTTTTTTAGGCACTTACATCCACCTATGTACTCTGATGATTATGATATTATATATGGAATTTTATGTCTTTTTGTGTCTTATGGATCGTATTTTCCTTTAAAAATGTATTTACATGTTTATGTGTATGTCTTTTTATATGTGTGCAAGATGCCAGTCTAAAATTTGATTAGCTAGAGTATCTGTAACTTGGTTTAATCTCCTAGGAACATGAAAATATGTAATATAATCAAATCTTCATTCTAAGAGACGTACCCTAAGGAATCTTCTGTGTAAAGTCATATCATGAACACGGTAGACTCTATTTAACTAAGACACAACCAACTGATCATCTAAATAGACCCGAAGATGAGAGATACCAAATGACAGGGCGTCACGAAGCAACTCAATAACCGCACTGTACTCGGTGACATTGTTTGTAGTGTCTCCTAAGCATATACCTCTGGAAGATAATAACTAGCCTCAAGTTGTAAAAATTACCCAAGTTGCGGAGGCAAGCCTCCGAGTGTGATGGCTAGCACCATCTGCGTACCCAATGAACACCTCTGATTCACTTGACATATGTCATAGTGACAAAAGATAACATAAAAAATGAAACTTCCATAATACTAAAAGAAACTAGAAAGTAATAGTACAAAGACTATACATATGTTACAACAAGTTACCCAAGGTGACCTACCTATGAGTAATACTTCTTGAGGTAGATCCCATTTCTAGGCTCCGCCAAAGCATTTCCCTCAAAGTCAACCAGACGATAAACGCCCTTTTTTAGAACCTCTTTTATGATGAAAGGTCTGAACCACATGGGTTTGAATTTTCCTGCCCCTAGGGGTTCCTTATCTTGGTCATAGACTAGGACAAGGTCGCTTTTAGAGAAAATATGAGGATGAACAGACCAATCATACTGACACTTGACTTTATGTTTGTGAGCCTCGTTGGCTAGGGCCGCATCACGACGCTACTCATTGAGCCTCTCAAGGTATAATAACCGTTCTTCAAGTGGAGAAGTGTCTGGCAATAACTGTACTACCAATTTTAGGGATGGGATTTGACATTCTATAGGCAAGACTACTTCCAGCCTGTAAACGAGTTGAAAAGGTGAGAAACCGGTTGTAGTCTTAACAAACGTTTGGTAAGCCCATAATGCCAAGTATAACATCAAATGCCAATTTGACTTGGCTGAGTTGATCTTTCACTGTAGGATGGTATTAAGAGATTTATTTACAGCTTCCACCTGACCATTTTCTTGGGGGTAGCAGGGTGAAGAATGTTCTTGCTGCAACCCAAGATTTGATGTTAATTCGGTCATCATCTGGTTCTAAAAGTGACTGCCATGGTTAGTGACAATCTCTCTCGGGACGCCGAACCTTTCTATTATCTGGTTGAATAAAAAGAGAGCTGCAGTCTCTCCATCATCTTTAAATGTTGGCATAGTTTCGACCCACTTCATGAAGTAGTCTATGACGAAAATGATATAATGGTGCCCTCTTGCTGAAGGAGGGTTGCATGTAGTGTAATCAATCCCCCACTTGGTGAAGGGACCAACTGTGATGACATGAAACATGGGAGCGGGATGTGCCCTCATCTTCCGAGAGAATATCTGACATGGGTGGCACTTCTTAACCAATTTGATACAATCTTTGATTAGTGTCGGCTAGAAGTAACCTGCTCATAAAATCTTTTGGGATATTTCCAACCTAGACAAATGACCGCCACATGCTCTGGTATGGCAATCATTAAGCATGATAACTGCTTCTTCGTGAGTGAGGCATCAATGTAGGATGTAGTCTACACCTCTTCGATACAACGTATCATCGAGTATGAGATAATTCTTAGCCTGATGGTGTATACGGTGACGCTCATCATGAGAAGCAGAGGTGGGGCACTTCAAAGCCCGGAGATAGACAAGTATATCTTCATACCAGGGATCTGAAGATGTGATAAAAAACATATCTCCTCTGATAGGTGACTCTTTGAGCATAACATCACCTGACTCGATTGGAAGTTCCGAGATGAGTTATGCAAATACCAGTGACTTTTTGGATTTCGCTAAAACAAAATCTAAGTCGAATTCTTGGAGGATGACTATCCATCTACTGATATTTCTGCCTATTACCCTTCATGTAAACACATATTGAAACAGATTGACAATGTAAATGAAGGTGGTCTTGCGAAACATAACATAATGACGAAACCGTTGAATAGCATGGAATGTTGCCAACGCAAGTTTTTCGATATGAGAATAATTGAGTTCTGGTCCGACTAGGCCTCGGCTCAGGTAATAGATCACATATTTTGAGAGAAAATCATCTTCCTGAACTAAGGCCATGCCGATGGTTGACTCTGTTGCAACCGCGTATAATAAGAAATCTTTTTTATAGTTGGGTGGCCGAAGCAGAGGGGCAGTTGTGAGGGCATGTTTCAATGCTTCGAAGGAGCATTGAGAGGCATCATCCTAATGAAAATGAATGTGTTTCTTTAGTAAGTGCATAAATCCCTTTGTGATCTCAACATAGTTGGCAATGAAATGCATTAAAAAATTCTCCTTGCCTTGTAGACTCTAAAGTTGAAGGATTGTGCATGGGGGAGGCAACTAAACTATTTCCTCAACCTTGAAAGGATCGACCATGATCCCTGTTGTTGACACTATGAAACCTAACAAACATCCTGATGTTACACAAAAGCTGCACTTGTTTGGATTCAAGCGAATCCGGAAGTAGCGACATCACTCAAAGATAGGTCGAAGGTGTGTGGGATGATCCATTCTCTTGCGAGATAGAGATGATAAATCATCTAAATAGGCCTTGACTATATGCTTGCTATCATGGAAAGCAAAAGACATGGCCTGCTGAAAGGTCACTCCAACATTTTTTAGACCAAAGGGCATCTTGTGATACGCGAATGTACCCCATGGACAAAGGAATGTCATTTTGTTCTTGTCGTCAGGTTTGATTTGTATCTGACTATATCCTGAAAAACCATCCATGAAAGAAAAGGCCTTGCAACCTGCACATTCATCGATTATCTGGTCAATGAATGGTGTGGGAAAATTATCTTTTGAATAGGCCTTGTTTAAATCACAAAAGTCCATACATACGCAAATCATGCCCTGTTTCTTGTTGACCGACACCGGATTTGACACCCATTGGGTCAGATGGATAGGGTAGATAAAACCAGCCTTGAGAAATTTCTCGACTTCAACCTTAATGGATACTTCTTTCTTAGGATTAACTGGATGAAGCTTCTGCCAAAATGGCTTGGCATCAAGATAAGTTGTGATTTTATGTTCGACTATTATTGGATCAATGCCTAGCATTTCCTTGTAAGACCAGGCAAAAACGTCGCAAAATTATTTAAAAAGATCTGTGTAGACTTGAATCTCTTTGGGGAACATTAAGCTCCGACGAAAACATTCCCCATGATGCCAGGGGTTCTGGAGATATTAATCGTTATAGTTTCAGTGATAGTTTCCATATTACCCTTGGCATAAACCTCATGTGTAGCTAAGGGATTAATAGAACAAGACCTATCTCCAGTCATAGTTAGGGGGAATTCTCCTGCTTCGATTCTTCTTAACTCTGGGAGGAAGTATGATCGGTGATGGAGATTGTCCCAGGGTTTGGCCGGACTAGTCATTGCTTCAATTATTGCTTCGTTGGAGGGCAAGATTAAGTCTAACACATCGGTATCAGTGAGAGAACCTTGAGCCCAAATAGGCTCTGGAATCAGATCTAACTCTTGTGCAGGAGTTGGATCAGTGTCGGCTGAGGCTTGCTGGACTAAAGAGTATGCTACTTCGGCTGCAGACAAGGGCATGGACATGCCAGGGTTCTCTATCCCTTCCATCATGGCCGATGGGGAAGGTAGTATCCACGGATCATTGAAGTAAGTCATGCAAAACGACGAAACTTGGAAAATCTCAACCTTATGGTGGTCGTATATGAACTTCACATCGCCTTGAGGGGGTGGGTAATCGAAGGTACCCATCAAAGATGGGCACAAACCAACCCCTACGTTGACTACTCACAGTTGGGGATTATCAATCATTGGGACAGATGCCCCTAGTAAAGGGCCAGGCCTAGAGAAAGACAATTGATCAATGGTCACAATCCAGTCCTCGTGTAGAAACAACAAGACCCAGAAAACTGTAGTAACCACTACTTGCATGGCATAAGTCCAACTCCATCCTAACAAGAGATTGTAGTCGAGGGATGCGTCGACTACTTCTACCTCGACACACATAGTCTTCCCTCCTAACTGCATGGGGAAAGAGGGAATGATACCATGTGGTTGGAATGAATGACCATCGAAAGAAATGAGAAGAGTAGGTGACAGAGACAAAACAGGCTAGCCAATGGCCTTCCAACATGCCAATGACATAATGCATGTCGAGGCACCCTCATCAACCACCATGCGGAAAATGTTCCGAGTAAAATTTTTCGTGGGGTAAGACACTACTATCTTAAATGATACATGGTAAGGTAGAGAAGGTTTTAAGTCGATTGTAGCCAACATGATTGTACCCGGATTACAAGTCTCGGTAGATCCTAAAGCAGCTAACAAAGATTTTCTCTGGGAAGTGCAGCTTTGGAGGACCTCCAAAGTGGAAAACACACAAGGGGTTTGGGACAAATCCTCCACCATAGAATAGTTCTTGGCGACCCTTGATATTGGGTTGTGAGAAGATTTTTTGAATGCACCTTTTGGGATGCATTTCATTGTTTCACCCAAGGTCTTCTTGATCTGGAGAGGAAGGGATGCGATTTTGGCTTCTTTGCCCTTCTCAAAAGTGCTTGGTTTACTGTAGTCATGCACTCTAGTCGATATAAAAGCATCACCCTTCATCATATACACATTCACGGATGCAGGATTGTTTGAAGATGGAGAGGGTCCTTGACTACCCCCTTTCACACTTGTATAGGTTTGGGTTAGGTTTTTCCCATGTTGAAATGGATTGGTTAACACGACAGAATATTGCTGTGTCACAAACTTTTGGGCCTCTGCAAGCTGAGGACATTGGTGGGTCATGTGGTCTTCCACGTACAGGTTGCACAGATACCTCACCTTTCATTTCTCAGTGTTTCCCCCGCTAAAATTATTGGTGGGTTTCTTATCCCCCTTGCCCTTCTTCTGTTTTTTTTTCTTTCTAGCAGGCTACTGGGTGGCCTTTGGATTTGTCAATTGCACTGTGTGTACATCCTAAACTTGGGTAGGGGGAGCAGCCAAAATAGTAGTTTGGCTGGCCATTGTGTGTTGTATAGACAATTGTTGCAATTGCTTCATTAGTTGTTCAATGGGCTTTGTTTGTGCTGAACCAACAATACCATCTGCATGTGGTCCAACTCTCTGTCTAGTTTTATCAAGTATTGAGTGTGGCGCATCTGGCAAGATCTCGTATAATAAACTAGACTAACAGTAGATTATCTCAAGCTGTTGATCTCTCATGATGGCATGTTCTTCGGAAAACACTCCCGATGTCGCGACGTATTTGGATAACTATGGGACCAAATACTTAAGGAACCACTTGAGAAGGAATGCTAGTGGGACTGGCACCTTAATTAAACTCTTCCGGCATGTCTATTCTCGGATGTGATCAGAGATATGGTCTATTTTTGTCTGTTCGAAATTGGCCAGCAATTTTGTGCTAGTGTCGTATCTCATAGGTAATTGGAAATGGTTTAGGAAAGCCATTGCCAATTCACCGAAGGAAGAGAATCTTGAGTGGTTGAGCTCAATGTACCATTTCGTGGCACTCCCAATGAGAGTACATTGAAACAATCGCAACTATACAGAGTCATCTTTCAATGATTTAGAAAAGCACCAAAGATGGAAGGTGGTCACATGATCGCCTGGATCTTCATTAGGATTGGCTTCAAACTTTGGTATGTCCGAAGGAAAATTCGTCGACATAGGGGGCCAATGCGGATCATGACAAATAGGGTCATTCAACAACCTTGTCAAGTCTGGCAAATGCAAGGTTGCCAGGAAAGGTAGTTTGGGTTGTTGGTGATAACCATGGAAGAAGGGACCTAGAGTTTGACTGGCACCAGGTTGCCAGGAAAAGTTTGGCTCGTAGCTTGGGTTCTGGTAAAAACCATGGCCATGACCAGTGTATAGATTTTGCATGTGAGGAGACATCGTCGGCTGATTCCCAAAATAGGACGTAGATGGTTGGGCATGCATTACATTCGGAGGACTTTGGGAAGGGTTTTCCCATGCTGATCTAGGTATAATACCTTGTTCGAGGTTCCATTGGTTGTGAAAATAATTGCCCTAGAATGACATTCCTGATGAGGGAACTGATCCCTGCCAAGACTTCCAAGGTCATGATGCAGAAGAAGTTCTTGGGTTTTCCCTCTATGTAGGAATAATACCCTGCATAGGAGTAGGTTATCCGTAACCAGGGTTTCCCCTAGTTGGGAAAGCAGCGGATGAGAGAGCATTGTTACCAAACACATCGAACAAAGAAAACAGTGTCGAACCTATCGACATATTATGAGAAGGTGGTCCTTGACTCCCTGCTCCAAATAAACTATGGTGTGTGGGTGACCGACGGATTGCTGGTGGGTGCCATTGAGCGAAGGGGACAAAGGAGGTATATGACCTCCCCTGTAAGGGAAAGCATTAAAAGGAGATGAAGTGCCCCCATGTGTCCTTACAAAGGATCGTTAGAGCTCCCTGCCCCCAAACCTAAAGTCTATAAAGTAGAGTTGAAAAGTACATGACTTGTACCTGATTTAGGCATCCCGTATGAGAACGGAGGGCATGTCACACTCGATGTGAAAGGGGCAGTGGTCGTCGTCATAGAAAATATTGGACCAATGCTCGAGGTAGAGGTGGTCGATACCATGGTGGTTTGAACCGGTGACGGTGGGTTAGGAGGTGGAATATCCCTTGTGGTGACAACCATAGTGGGAATTGAAGAATTCATAGAAGAAGTGGCAGCATTTGTTTCCATTGTTGTGTGCAACACTGTCTGGCACTCGTAAGGGTGAATCTGTATGATGATGGGTGCCGAAATATCAGTGGTTGGAGTTTTGTATGGACCAAGAGATTTCACTCCATGGTCTAAAATGGTTGTTTCCTCTAGATGTTGGTCGGGTACAGTTTCCTATGACTCGGTCGCTTCAAAAGACCCTTGTTGATATAGCTTTTGCCTTAGTGGTGGAGGAGGTGGCTCCAGTGTAACCGGTGATAGGCACAGAAGCCTTCGTGACCAAAGGAGCTCATGATCCTCCACTGTGTGAGAAGATCAAAGACACACTAAGGCTTTCTATTCGTTCAAAAAACAACACACACTAAAAGGGTCCCTCTAAGATAAAACAAGCAAACACTAAACTAGTTGGAAAAACAGTTACAACAACCAAGACTAGAGAAACTTACCGGTGCAAGTGAAACTCGAACATGAAATAACCCTCTGGGTATACTCTGCAAAGCGTGGCCCAATGTCTATCCTAGGTACCACGGTATACTCCGGCAGTCACCTGTGTATGTCTCTAAAAAAGATAGGCAACTAGGCTTTCAGCGCTCGAACAATCACCAAGAGGGTACAGTTGAAAGTCGGGTAGACCACAAGAGCAGGGTATTGAGCCCAAAACCTATCAAGGGTATCGAAGGCAAGTGGTCCAGAAGAAAACTGAGGACCTCGAACAGATTCGAGACCCCTGAAGCGCCGTGGCAAATGCAATCGACGGAATCCCAAGACAAGCCCTCTATATGTGTTCTCCATTACGATTGGTCCAACTTTGGAGGGGTTATCTCCACTACCTTTCCACATGCAACCTCATGTTTATCCCCTATGTTAGAGAGAGGTCCCATATAATTTTCACGATACTGGACTTTGACACTCCCTAACTCAAACTCTAATGTTTGATTTAATGGCCTTGAAGAGTTTCCTCTCCAACCTAATTCAAGGCCCTAACCCTAAACTAGTTGGTTGACCCTACAAACATAAAAAGTCTAATGAATTTTAGATTTAACATTAATTTTTATGGCTTGTCTTATGTCAAAGGTTATGAAAATGAAACTAGTGATGTTTGAAAGACGAAAGAAAAATAAACAGAAAGCTAGAAGCAAAAACAACTTCTTCTTGACTCAAATCTTAAACAACTTTTCAAACTAAAAATTTTCTAAGATCTTTAAACAACAAACTCAAAGTAGGGCTTCACTCGACTATGAGTTACTTATGATCTAAGTAAACCGTCAAGAACTTATGAAATAAAATACTTTTCTCTTGGTTACTAATGCAAACCAACACCATTTAACCAAACAAAGAAATAAAAGTTTTTTTTTTTTTTTTTTGAATGCTCAAAAAGAAAAAAGGAAAAATATCAACAAATAAAAACCAAGAAAACTCTTGGCCTAAGAATAGATCACAAAGAGTCACTTTAAAAATAACACACAAGCAAATTAAAACTGGACTCTCACACTTGTCTAAAAACCTTATAAAAAGAAAATTTTGAGTAAAACTTCTTAATGAAAAAGAAAGCTATTGCTGTGACCAAACCTAAGTTACTGACTACTATGACAGAGACCTAAAAACCTGAGAGGTATAACTCTTGTCAAAGGAAAGGATAACTGCCTTACCTTAATTTTTTTTCTCCATAGGCACGCTGCTGACAGTTCAACATCAAGTATGTGCATGTGAGATGTGTATGGTCAGGGCGCGTGTACACGCATGTAGACCCTATACAGGTCGCGTGTACTTCTGAAACTCTAAGACAAATGAAAGGCCTAGCAATCCGACCCAGGCAGAGACTACTGGTACTGAGAACCAGGATCTCTTGAAGACTCAGACACTTACTTTGAAAAAAAAAAAAACAATTCAAGGAAAACTTCATAGAACAAACTAGTCTGAGGTGAAACCTAAGCTATAGACTGCAAACAACAAAGACTAGAAAGAGTTCCAAAAAACCCCTGAAAATGATTATTTCTGACAGGGGAGAGGATGACTGCCTCTCTAAAATAAATTTTCTGGAATCATACATGTGACTGACACTTCCTCAGCTAGCGTGTACATGCAGGTTGTGGGAAGGTAGTGCGCGGGTACACGGGTGCAAATCTTATACAGGCCATGTGTACCTCTGTGGGTCTTGAAAAAAAAAAAATGCAGTCAAGCAAAGAAATAGAGATAACTGGTATGGAATTCTAGAAACTTTGTTATCTCATACTTTTGTAGAAACTTTAGAAACAAGGAATAAAACCAGTTTTTAAAAATACCCAAGAAAAAACATTCCCAGAAACCCTAGAGTTCTCCAGTATGGTCACCAATTCTGTTGTGGGTGGGAAATTCCTCCTATGGACTAGCACTAAGGGTTTTATCATGCATGCAAAAATGACCTAAATATTCTTACTTTTTACCATCATCCCATGCCTAAACCCCCATTACTCATATCTAAATACAAGGCTCAAGGGATTAAGTTGATGTACCTTATTTTTCATGTTTGATGTCGATCCCTTTTCACACTTGGTCATTCTTTGACTGCAAATCTCCTCCCAATGCTAACCTACATTCACTAAAGACAAAAGGAGAACTCCACATGCATTTGACCTATGGACTAACGGGTTAGAGATTTAATCAATCATACAATCAATATTCCAATAATGACAATCTCATATGGCGGGATGGGAAAAACAATGCTTTTATTAACTTCACAATGATACCTTACAATGATAAAGTCGGCTACTGCTCCTCGATCCTGGTCCTAGTCTCTTCTTCCACTATCTTCCAACTGATTTGCTCTATACTTCTTGTTAGCACAAATTCTTGCAAGGGGGTGTTTTCTCTCCAAGATTCAAGCCTGTGGCATAAATGCAAAGAAATGGGGCTTAAAAATCCTAACAAATGCATTTTGTCCAAGGTCACAACCATGAGCGCAATGTGCTGCACACAGAAAATCCATTTCAGGTTAAAATTGCAAGAAGGCGGGCGACTCCAGTATTCAACGACAAGGATAAATCAATGGGGGAGATCAACGACCATCGGGTAAGTTTGGGTCGCAGAGTTACATGTGGTCAAGTGCCTGAGCTCATCTCCTATGGCCATAATCACGAAACGATCAAGCCATTTCGGTATTTCGGCTACCGAAACTTCAACATACAAGGGTCTCTCCTCCTCGCATCATGTATCCTCGGTTCATGAAATCCCAAAAGAATCAGAACCATTGACCAAGAAATCATCTCAGCTGTCCAACCAAGGGACACGTGGTGCACGATTGGGTTCTGTCACAACTTCGGCTACTGGGACTTCAAGAGAACAGAGGGTCTCCTCATTCCACTACTTTTTAAAACCCCGAAGCCCGAAATGCCGAAAGGGTCCAGGTTAGAGATGGTACCACATTCAAGTATTGATCTAGGCCATCCATCCAATGAGACGTGTGGCACACAATCAAGCCATGTCGGCATTTCAACCACCATGACTTTGAGAGAGAAGAGGGTCTCCTCTCCACTGTATTAGGAATCACCGAAACATGAAATGCAGAAAGCACCCAGGAGTTGGGCCCGCGGTCTTGGCACTCGATCACAAAAGAACAGGCCTAGGGAAAGGGCACTAGCATATTTCGTATGGCTAGGTGGGTCCCGAAATGCCGAAATCATCTCAGCCGTCCATCCAATGGGACGCGTGGCGCACGATCAAGCCATTTTGGTATTTCGGCTACTGGGACTTTGAGAGAACAGAGGGTCTCCTCATTCCATTGCTTTTCAAAACCCCGAAGCCTAAAATGTTGAAAGGGTCCAGGCCAGAGGTGGTCCCACATTCAGGTGTTGATCTAGGTCGCCCATCCAATGGGACGCGTGGTGCACGATCAAGCCATTTTGGCATTTCAACTATGGGGACTTTGAGAGAATAGAGGGTCTCCTCATTCCACTGCATTTCAAATCCCTGAAGCCCGAAACGCTGAAAGGGTTCAGGCCAGAGGGGTTCCCACATTCAAGTATTGATCTAGGTTGTCCATCTAATGAGACGCGTGGTGCACAATCAAGCCATGTTGGCATATCGACTACTGTGACTTCGAGAGAGTAGAGGGTCTCCTCTCCACTATATTAGGAATTTCCGAAATGTGAAATGTCGAAAGCACCTAGAAGTTGGGCCCACGGTCTTGGCACTCGGTCACAAAAGAACATGCCTGGGGAAAGGGTGCTAGCATCTATCGTATGGCCAGGCGGGTCCCAAAATGCCAAAATCATCTCAGCCGTCCATCTAATGGGATGCGTGGCGCACGATTAAGCCATTTTGGTATTTCGACTACCAGGACTTCGAGAGAACAGAGGGTCTCCTCATTCCACTACATTTCAAATCCCCGAAGCCTGAAACGTCGAAAGGGTTCAGGCCAAAGGCAGTCCCACATTCAAGTGTCGATATAGGTCGTCCATCCAATGGGACGCATGGTGCATGATCAAGCTATTTCGGCATTCCAGACACCGGGACTTCAAAGGATAAGAGGTCTTTTTCTTCCACTGCATTTCGAAACCTCGAAACATGAAATGCGAGGAGTACCCAACAGCCATGTTGGCATTTTGGCTACTGGGACTTTGAGAGAATAGAATATCTCATTCTCCCACTGCATTTCAAATCCTTGAAGCTTGAAACACTGAGAGAGTCCAGGCCAAAGGAGGTCTCGCATTTAAATTTCAATATGGGTCGTCCATTCCAGGGACATGTGGCGCACGATTGGGTTCTGTCGTGACTTCGGCTATCGAGACTTCAAGAGAGAAGAGGGTCTCCTCTCCACTGTATTAGGAATCGCTGAAGTGAGAAATGCCGAAAGTGCCTTCGAAGATAGTCACAGTGTCACAGCCCGTGGTCACTTGGGGTGATAGAAAGAACTGTGCAAAGGGCCAAAGTGCCAAGTTTAGCTGCAGAGGGGATCACCACGTTCTCCAGGCACCATTTCAACTTGGCCTTGATCTTGGTCCCTGCCCAAAGTAAATGAAGATGGGGGAAGATAGTTTAAACCTCGGCTCACTCATTGAATGCAAAGCATGGCATTTCCGACAGGCAGTCTGCCTGAAATGGTCCTGTATGATGGTTTTTTTCAAAGAAGCTATGATGAGTCCTTGTCTGACCCAAGGAGTCCTCACACGCTACTTTAGCCTTTAATGTTTCAGCTCCCCCCCTGCAAATTCCATGCAAATTTAAGGTGACATCTGACAAGGGTGTTAAGGCCAGATTTGACTGAGGAGACACAACACCTTGAAAGATCTAAGATGCCTCTGCTGATAAAAAGGGGGAGGAGTATATGTACTCAGTTTTGGTATTTTGGGGAGGATCGATGGTTGAGCTAGGATCCCGATTGTAAAATTTTTGATGAAGCACTGGTTGCTCTGGTTATGTATTGGCACTTGAGACTTCTTGTCTTATGAATGTCAGCCTCTTTCCATCTCTCAGTATTTCAGCTACGATCAAGCCATTTCGGTATTTCAGAATGAGGAGACCCTCTGTTCTCTCGAAGTCCCGGTAGCTGAAATAATGAAATGGCTTGATCGTGCACCACGCACCCCATTGGATGGATGACTGAGATGATTTTGGAATTTCAGGACCCGCCAGGCCATATGATAGATGCTAGCACCCTTTCCCTAGGCATGTTCTTTTGTGACCGAGCGCCAAGACCACGGGCCCAACTCCTGGGTGCTTTCGACATTTCACATTTCAGTGATTCCTAATACAGTGGAGAGGAGACCCTCTTCTCTCTCGAAGTCGCGGTAGCCAAAATTCCAACATGGCTTGATTGTGCACCACGTGTCTCATTGGATGGATGGCCTAGATCAACACTTGAATGTGGGACTGTCTCTGGCCTGGACCCTTTCGACGTTTTGGGCTTCGGGGTTTTGAAAAGTAGTGGAATGAGGAGATCCTCTGTTCTCTCAAAGTCCTGGTAGCCAAAGTTGTGACAGAACCCAATCGCACACCATGTGTCCCTTGTTTGGATAGCTGAGATGATTTCTTGGTCAATGGTCCCGATTCTTTCGGGATTTCACGAACTGGGGATACATGTTGCGAGGAGGAGAGACCCTTGTATGTTGAAGTTTCGGTAGCTGAAATACCGAAATGGCTTGATCGTTTCGTGATTATGGCCATAGGAGATGAGCTTAGGCGCTTGACCACATGCAACTCTGTGACCCAAACTTACCCGATGGTCGTCGATTTCCCCCATTGATTTATCCTTGCCGTTGAATACTGGAGCCACCCGCCTGCTTGCAATTTTAACCTGAAATGGATTTTCTATGTGCTGCACATTGCGCTCATGGCTGTGACCTTGGACAAAATGCATTTGTTAGGCTTTTTAAGCTCCATTTCTTCGCATTTACGCCATGGGCTCAAATCTTGGAGAGAAAAAACCCCCTTGCAAGAATTTGTGCTAACACTTCTCTTTGCACAAGGATGGCTAAAGGTTGGGACAAAGGGAATTATTAATCGGGTATAGTTTATTTACTATGATTCTCCCTCTTTTCAAATGGGACCCCTAACCATTCTTTTATAGGCTAGAAGAAGCTAGGTATTTGGTCGAGTGATCGACCATGCATGGCCGAAAGGTTTAGTTAACTTACCCAAAGTTGTGTGTTCCATCAACAACTTTCCTTTTTCTGTGCTTTTGTAGGTACACATGGGTTGTCTTGAGTCAGCTAGCATGTACACGTGTGCAGTAATGGAGTAGGGCACGTGGGTTTTTATAAAAGGGTTTTTTTAAGAAGAGTTGTTCAATAGTGTTTTGGAAAAGAAGGAATCTGAGATGGCCTGATGCCAGGTAAACATGTCTGGTGCAAATTAGGGTTATAACACTTGGGGTTCCCCAGTCTTGTTTGTGAAGAAGAAAGATGGGACATTAAGATTTTTCATTGATTTTAGATAGTTTAATAAAGTGACTATAAAGAACAAGTATCCTCTGCCAATGATCGATGATCTATTTGATCAATTGAAGGATGCCAAGATATTTTCAAAGATATATCTCAGGTCAAGATACCATCAGGTAAGGATTAAGGAGGAAGATATCAACAAGACCGCCTTCAAGACAAGGTATGGTCATTATGAGTTCATAGTGGTTCCATTTGGATTGTCAAATGCACCCCCTATTTTCATGTGCTTAATGAATGGTGTTTTCTGAGAATATTTAGACAAGCTTGTCATTGTCTTTTTGGATGACATTCTTGTATATTCCAAGTCAGAAGAAGAGAATGAGCATAATTTGAGGATGGTGTTGCAAGTATTAAGGGAGCATCAGTTGTATGCCAAATTGAGCAAGTGCTCATTTTATTAGAAGAAAATTCACTATTTGGGACATATCATTTCAAAGGAGGGGATTGTAGTGGATCCCAAGAAGATAGAAGCCATTAGAGAATGGTTAGCACCAAAGAAAGTGATAGAGGTTAGATCATTCATGGGACTTGCAGGCCACTACAAGATATTTATTGAAGGATTTTCAAAGATTGCACACCCAATCACTTCCTTGCAATGAAAGGGTGTGAGGTTTCAATGGACATTGGATTGTGAAAAGAGTTTCCAACACTTGAAAACATTATTAACTAGTGCTCTAATACTAAGGATTGTAGACCCAAAGGAAGACTTCATTGTATCCACAGATGCATGTAAAGAAGCAATTGGTGGAGTCCTCAGTCAAAATGGGTTTGTTATATGTTACGAATCAAGGAAGTTGAAGGAGCATGAAAGAAACTGTTCCACTCATGATTTGGAGTTGGAATCCATAGTGCATACCTTGAGCAAATGGAGACACTACCTCATGGGGAAAGGGTTTGAGATGAGAACAAACCATAATGGGCTGAAATATTTATTTGATCAGCCAACTCTAAATGCTAGGAAGTAGATGGTTAGAATTTCTAAGTGAATATGACTTTGATATAAAGAATATCAAGGGGAAAGAGAACAAAGTGGATGATGCACTCAGTAGATGAATGCATGAATTGCATGCTACAGACATTATCATGTACCAATCAGATTTGAAACACATAATTATAGAGGCTACAAACTTAGATTTGCAATACAAGGAATTAGTGGCAAAATTACAAGAAGGTAATTTATAGCAAAAAATTGAAAAATACAAGCTAGATGACGTTGAAATTCTCATGTACAAGGGCATAATTTATGTACCAAATTCCCAGGAAATGCATAATGTAACTTATGTTGGGAACCCAAGATATCAGAAAACTATTGCAGCTATTAAAAGCCGATATTATTGGCCAAACATGAAGAAAGAGGTTGCTGATTTTATTGCCAAATGTTTGGAATGTAAAAAGGTAAAGGCTGAGCATAAACACCCAACTGGTTTGCTACTACCATTACCCATTCCTGAGTGGAAGTGGGAAGTTGTAGCCATGGATTTCATCGCCAAACTTCCCAAAACAAATGAGCAACATGATTCTATCATGGTAGTGGTGGATAAGCTTACTAAAGCTACCCATTTTATTCCAGTTAAGCTCACTCACAAGGTAGCGAACATTGTTGATGTTTATATGAGATAAATTGCTATATTACATGGCATACCTAAGACAATTGTGTCTGACAGAGATCCAAAATTTACCTCAAAATTTTGGAAGGTATTATTTAATGGATTTGGAACAAATTTGAATTTCAGTACAACTTATCATCCAGAATCAAATGGACAAACAGAGAGGGTAAATCAAGTGATTGAGGATATGTTGAGGATGTATGTGATGGATAAACCATCAAAATGGGAAGACTACCTACACTTGGTATAGTTTTCTTACAACAATGGGTACCAAGCATCTCTAAAGATGAGCCCATTTGAGGCATTGTATGGAAAAAAGTGAAACACACCGATAATCTAGGATAACCGAATAGATAGAGCAATGGTTGGGCTAGATTTACTCAGGGAAATGGAGGAGAAAATGATAAAAATAAAAGAAAAATTAAAGGTTTCCCAAGACAGGAAGAAAAGCTATGCTGATAAGGGAAGAACGCATAGGGAATTTAAAGTGGGAGACCATGTATTCTTGAAAGTGAAAGCCAACAGAAGTTCCTTGAAGTTGGGAAATTGTTCAAAGTTGGCAGCTCACTATTGTGGGCCATTTGAAATCCTAGAGAGGATTGGTCCAGTATATTATATGATTGCATTGCCTGCATCTATGTTTGTTCATAATGTATTCCATGTGTCATTGCTAAAGAAATATATACCTGATGCTAATCATGTTATTGATTGGTATGTGATTCAGGTGGATAAAGAAGACGATTTTCAAGTGCATCCAGTACGCATTCTTGAATGAAAAATCAAATAGATCTGGAATCGAGCCATAGGGCTTGTAAAGGTCCAATGGACATTGTATGGTCCTAAGGATGCTACTTGGGAGCATGAGGATGTAATGTGGGCATAATACCCACGTCTTTTTGAGGATGTTTGAAATTTTGTTGTATATGTGTACGTGATGCATTGAGGACAGTGCATAAATAAGGGGAGGGCATTGCAATATCCCCAGGCTGAACCCAATTGTAAATGTAAATGGAAATGTACTTAAGTTGGTGAGCTGTTTGATATCATTTTTGTATGAACCTTTCATGGCATACTGCAAACATGTATTGCACAGTAAAAGGATGAAGTGTGCATATTCTTGGATACAACGTGCAACAACTTAAGTGCACGCGATGTTAAAGCCATGGAGCCTTTGTGTGTATGCTATGTTTTATAGGATGGTGAGTTGTTTTGTGATGATTCAGCCAGACAGCCTAGATGTTAAAGACCAATGCGCCTATTTTTGTATATGTCTCATGATTAATATAAAATACATCATTGCGCATAAATCGACCACGATAAAAGAGATGGGGGACAAAACTCCACTAGTTAGGGAAAGAGTGGGGTCTAAAAGTTAAGTAAAAAGGGCTAAGCTAGGGAGCTTAAGCCAAAAAGGAATATTATATTAATATTTCTTAAGTATAAAGTATGGATAATTATTTTATCCTAAGTTCTAAAGTCCGGGACAAGTGGGAAAAAGTATCTCCCAACATGACAAGTGTCAAGTTGGGGACATGCATACATATTGTTGGGACTTAGTTCATTTCCAATCATATTTCCATCATTATTCCATCATTCAACCATGAATCCATGACCATTTCACTCATGCAGTAAGTTATCCTTCCTACATTCATTTCACTATACCTAAACTATATCCATAGATATATTTGTTTGTGTAGCTGGTTAGCGTGGGAACTGTACTGAAGAAGTGGGTTGTTAGGGCCATGGGATATTGAAGAGGCGGGTTGTCAGACCTGTGAGAAATTTATCTCTAGGTGTGAGAATTTTTGGAATTGATTTCTTGAGGGTGATAAACTACAACTGCATGGCTTTGAGACTTCCTGTCCAACCTGCTGCTGAAGCCCGCAAAGGAAGTGGGGAAGCCGAAGGACTGTTGAGAAGAGAAGGGGCACACTTCCTGGGGTGGGACATGCATGTGGGGAATGAAGGACTGTAGGATGTTAGTTTGAATAGGCACCTGTGACGAAGTCTTTCTTGTTGTCCATGATCCATTAGCCTGGTTAGGAATCCCTTTACACAGGTGGAGTTTAGTTCTAGCTCGAGGGTGATCCACTGCTGAGAGTGATGATAAGTTTGGTATAAGGCTAGGAGGTCCATGGAAGGTCTGCAAGCAGTTGGTGATATTATGACAAAGACAAGTGTCAATTGTGTGATAAATTTACATGTTGCATTGTTATTTACGTGTTTATTTTTATGGGTTTATCCCATGCATGATTATAATTGTATGTATGTTTATGGGCATTTCTTATATATGTTGCATGTCTATGTTTACTGTTTTTTTAGTATAAATCTGTGCAATTACATAATGTATTTGTTTGTTTACATTTTATGTATATGTTTCTGCAAGAGTTCTGTGTGTATATATTTTAATTTCATGCAGTCCAAAAAATTTATGTGGCATAGCTCAGTTGAATGCTGAGTATGTTACAGTGTGTTCCGCTAAGAGAACAAGAGAATTCTATTGGGTAGTGTGGCCCGACCATGGGTGGCTGGGGACCTTACATTGATACAGCTTTTTTACTTGGTGACCAATTATTTCAGCATCCCCAAACACTGCTAGATCTTCAATCTTCATGTCTTTAGCATCCCTCAAACCCAAAACAAGAGCCTCATATTATGCCACATTGTTTGTAGTTTGAAATTAAATCTTGTAAGACAAAGATATGGTCTCTTGGGTAGGGGAAATAAATACTACCACAACACCAACACCTTCCTTAGAAGAGGATCCATAAAAAAACATCTTCCAAACAAAGGTATTAGGAGGAGGATCTTCATAAGAGGTAAGGGGATGTTTTCTGATTTCAATAGATGATTGAGGAACATCAGTGAGCTCTAATATACTTGATTCTAAATCAGTATCAACTGCAAAAATACGGTGGTTGGTAGGATTTTCTTCATCACTGATGATGTAGGCTAGTTGTGCCTCCCTATAAAGCCTTCTATGTTCTTCCCCAAATACAAGAATGGTGGCATATGAAAGCTCCATTTGAAAATTTACCCCTAATATTTTGATCCAATATCTTGACAAGAGCATCCCAAACTTAGGGGGGACATCAACCACCACAATATCCATGACCACACTTTTCATTGGCAATTGGAACAAGGTAATAACCATGTATTTAATAACCCCAAGACACTTCACTTTCCTGGACTCAAATGAATATAGGTCATGGTAGGTTTTTGTAATTTCCATTCCAAGATCATCCATGAGAGTTTTAGGCATGAGGTCATGGGATTCCCCTGAGTCCATCAAGAATTTGTGCAACACTTTATCATGAATATTTAATTATGTGTATAAAGGAGGGGAAGAGTCATCCCTATCCTCTACCAAAGGTCCCAGGATGACTATTGGTTTTCATCATTAATATTGAATTAATCTATGGAATTAGAGTAAGACTCGAGATGCAACATTTTGGAAAGATATATTTTGAATTCCTCATTCTTAAGTAGCTCCAAAAAAGGTACATGGATTTTAATTTTTTGAATCTCACTCTCAAATCTAAAAGAGGATGGAGAGTTTAGAATCTCCTTAACTTTTGGGGTAGGGATATTAACCAATGCCTAGGGGTTTTGTTCATATTTTTCTTTATTGCTAGCTTCCAAGGCCTTAGTAGAATTTTCTGTTTTAGTGGGATAATAAGAGGTGTCATTCTTTCCCTCTTTCATTTTTGATCTTAGGTTGTATTTATTTGGATTGTCATTGGTTTTTTCCCCTTTACTCAATTCATTTAATTGGCTATCCATGAGAGAATATTCATATGTAGATTGGGTTAAATGAGGAGATGAAGAGGAGTCAGGAGTCACCAAGACAATGGAATTTAGGATCCGTTTCTTCATCCTCTCCTTCTTCATCAATAACAAGGTTATTTTGGAGAGGTGCTTGGAATTTTTGATCATCCTTATCCCTATTTCTTTGATATCTTTGGAGGGCCTGGGGGGAATTATGTGGTCTTTTAAAATTACCTCTATTATCAACATTCTATGTGTTCCTATAGCTCTATTTTCCTTCAAGTTTCCACTTCTCCATTTCAGCAGAAAATGATTTTACCAATTTTGTAAGTTCGTCGACTTGAGGGTTGACAATAGGGGATTATGAGGTTGAATCTTCAAACCTACCTTTCCTTCTATCTCTATCATATTTTCCCCTAATTTTTTCAACTGCCAATATGTTAAATTCTACTTCCAAAGCTACATCTTGCATATGCGCTAGAGTGTTAAGTACCTAAACCAGATCTGCAAATATACTTAAGAAATAACTGAAAATAAACCATAAACCATTTACCATAACAACGAACACAAGAAATATCCAAAACCCTTGAAGTAGGGAAACACCATATATTAATCCTTATGGAAGGATAAAACTCCTCAAGAAATCATTGCTTGTACAATCACAATATTCTTCATTATGTTTCATTACATTGCCTACACTTCTTTATATAGCTCTCCCTATCTCCTAGGAACCTTCTAGAGAGCCTTCTCACATTTATTACATCCAACTACCATAGTGGACCTTTATTAATATAGTGGACCTATTCCACCTTACATTGAATGACCACATTCCCATATATT
>ML831843.1:0-15728 GCA_009831015.1 Picea engelmannii | reverse complement strand
ACAAATTTAACACTCCCTCTCAGCAAGAGAGGCATTCTCAGCTACACCAAGCTTGTCACGAAAGTATACAAACTTTGTCAAGGACAGTGGCTTGGTAAAAATATCTATTGTCTGTTCTGTCGTCGGAACATACTGAATGCTGATAACGTTCTTCTGAACCATGTCCCGGACATAGTGATATCTCATCTCAATGTGTTTTGATCTGTCGTGAAACACTGGATTCTCGGTGAGCTTTATTCAGCTCTGATTGTCACAGTGAATGACTGTGAGTTCAAGCTCTGAATTGAACAAGTCTGAGAGTAGCTTCCTAAGCCACACTGCTTCTCTGCTAGCAGTACTTGCAGCAATGTATTCTGCTTCTGCAATGCTTTGGGCTATGGAGCCCTGTTTCCTGCTGGACCAGGAAATCATTGCCGAACCCAAACTGAAGCAATATCCAGAAGTACTCTTCCGATCCACTGTACTGCCCATCCAATCTGAATCTGTAAAACCATGGAGCATTACACCTCCACTGGAGGTGTATCTAAAACCATAAGCTATAGTTCCCCGAACATATCTCAGAATATGCTTCACAGCAACCATATGTATATGCTTTGGTTCACACATGAACTGGCTAAGAGCATTTACCGCATAACAAATGTCTGGTCTTATATGTACGAGATACATCAAAGACCCAATGATCTGTCGATATGAAGTGGGGTCTTCTGGATTTGAACCTGTAACTTGATCTTGTAGTTTCTTTAGGTTAGAGATAATTGGAGTTGTCATGGACTTGCATTCCATCATGCCAAATCTGCGAAGTACATCAACTGCATATTTACCCTATGAGAGAAAGATCTCTCCTAGTTTCTGCCAAACCTCCAAGCCCAAAAAATAGTGCATGAGCCCCAAGTCTTTCATTTCAAACTCTGCAGAAAGCTCCCTCTTAGTCTGAGCTATCAAGTTTTCCTCTCTAGTGAGGAACAGATCATCCACGTATAAGACTAAGATAACTGTATGATTTTAAACAATCTTTATATAAAGATTTGGATCTGTTATGCTCTTGGTGAATCCAAGACTTTGTAGAAAACTGTCTATTCTACCATACCAAGCTCTCGGAGCTTGTTTCAACCCGTACAGGGATTTCTTGAGTTTGCACACATGAGATTTTTTATCATGTATCACGAAACCTTCAAGTTGCTCAATATATACTTCTTGCTCAACTTCACCGTTAAGAAAAGCAATCTTAACGTCCATCTGGTGAAGTTTCCAACCAAAAACCGTTGCAAGTGAGATAATAATCCTGATTGAAGTATACCTGGCAACTGGAGCAAAAATCTCGTCGTAGTCAATTCCTTCTTTCTGAGAGAAACCACGAGTGACAAATCTCACCTTGTATTTCTCAATACTACCATCTGTTGCATGCTTTATCTTATAAAGTCATTTTGAAGTTACTACTGATTTGCCATGAGGTCTAGGAACTATGGTCCATACATCATTCTTTAAAATAGAATCATATTCTTCATTCATAGCATCTTTCCACACTTGATTTTTGGAGGCTTCAACAAATGTGGAAGGTTCTGAATCAATCACAGTATTTAAATGAGCTATGAGACCCGAGTACTTATCTGGTTTCTTGCTTTCTCTGAAGGTGCCCTTAGGAGCTGAAAGCTTTTCTACTTCTTTCAATATTTCCTGACACCAGGCTGGTTTCCTTTTAGCAGGAGGTATCTCCATTGGAAACTCAATAGTATCCCTTGAGGGGTCCACTGGAAGTTCTGAGGTTTCCTCCCTCTGCTCATCTGGAAGAGGAGAATCTGAAGGATCAAGTGGTGGAGCTTCCTGCTCCTCTGAATCACATGGAAGTTCTCTGGCTCGACGAAAAGTTGTTTCTTCATGAAAAGTCACGTCTCTGCTTACTTCGATGAACTTTTGAACAGAGATATAAATCCTGTAAGCTTTTGAGGTCTCACTGTATCCCACAAAAGTTCCTTTCTTACCGGAGGGCTCTAGTTTAGTCCTCTTCTCTTTTGGAATGTGTATATAGACTAGGCTGCCAAAGATTCTTAAGTGATCAACTGAAGGCTTACATCCGGTGAAAACTTCTTCAGGAGTTTTCGTTTCAAGGGCTTTGTGTGGACATCTATTCTGAATGTAGATTGCAGTACTGGCAGCCTCAGCCCAAAGCGATAAAGGTAAGTTTTGGTCATGCATCATGGCCCTGGCTGCTTCACAAATAGTTCTATTCTTTCTTTCAGCAACCCCATTCTGCTGAGGGTTGTATGGCACAGTTAACTCCTTCTTAATTCCAAAAGCCCGACAAAGTTCGTCGTATTTGAAGGAGTCAAATTCTTTACCATTATCTGTTCTGAAAACTCGGATGTGTCTTCCTGTTTAATTTTCAACAAGATTCTTGAAATCTTGAAATCTGCTAAAAGATTCATCTTTAGCTTTTAAGAAATAAATCCAAGTTTTACGCGAACAATCATCAATAAAAATGATATAATAAATACAACCATTCATAGACGGTGCAGACATGGGCCCACAAAGATCGGAATGAATTAAATCCAAAATTCCATTTGACTTTCTATTACTGAGAGGATAGGGTTTCTTTGTATTCTTACCAAGTGA
This sequence comes from Picea engelmannii, assembly GCA_009831015.1. Classification (NCBI taxonomy): domain Eukaryota; kingdom Viridiplantae; phylum Streptophyta; class Pinopsida; order Pinales; family Pinaceae; genus Picea; species Picea engelmannii. The sequence continues at coordinate 13,118 of ML831843.1, read as the reverse complement.
ACAACCTTTACAAACACTATCAGGCTCAACATAAAATACTTGCATACCTGTCACCATCTTTTGCAAACCTGGAAGTGTGTTGTAGTTGAGATGTCTAAGTCTTATGTGCCAAAGCTCGCAGGGATTGATCGTTTCGTGAACTAGAGCTTGAACAACCTGACCTGAAATCTTATAAAGTCCACTCTCACGAGTTCCAATAGTTATAGCAGTACTTAAATCTTCATTTGAGGACCACAAGAGGGCCTTTCCTTTGAAGAAAGCCACTGAGTAACCTTTACTTTATAAAACTGGAACAGAGATCAAATTTTTCTTTAGACTAGGTACATAAAGAATTTCATCAATGTGAAAGATATTACCTAAGTGAAACCGAAAAGAGGTAGATCCAAAACCTTTTATATCATAGGTGCTATCATCACCTAGTTCAACCTTTGCCTTGAATTTCTTGTCTTGATAGTTTGCAAGGTTTTTTTCGAAGCCTGTCATGTGTCTGGAAGCACCGTTGTCTATTAGCCAAATCTCCTCTGACTTGGTGATAGTGTCGGAAAGAGCTGAGATGAGATAATATTCCTTTTGTTGTTCTTTCTCTTTCGTGGTGGCTCTGGTTTGTCTTCTTTGAGGCTTCTCTTGGGGTTTAACCTCTTCAGTGGCAACTGAGGCTTGGAATCTTCCTCTTCTTTTCTGCTAAGAGGGAGGATTCCTACAATCTCTTGCATAATGTCCTAGATTATTGCAATTAAAACATTTAACTTTAGATAAATGAGGATTGAGATGAGATAGCTTACCTTAGGGTTTCTTACCTTTGCCTTTTGATTTAGGGAACTTCTTCCATTTCTTAGTCTTTGCTGCAAGGGCATGATCTTTTAGAATTGAATAGTCATTTCTGTTGTTTAGTCGTCCTTCTTCTTCTAAGCAGTCATGCCACAATCTTTCAAAATTAGGTTCGGATTCTCTTCCATTCACAGATGCAAGAAAAACTCCCCAAGCATCAGGAAGTCCATCAAACGCTGTTTGAACAAGGTCATCATCATCTACAGGAACTCCTATTGCAATAAGTTGATCTTTGGTTTGAGCAATTTTTGAGAAGAAGGTAGCAACTGTATCATCCCTTCCCATTTTCAAAGTTCGTAATTGTTTCTTCAAAATTCTTTTCTGAGTTGGTGCCTTCTTTTCATAGAGGTTTGCCAAGGCATCAAAACAATCTTTGGCAGTTCTTAGATGACCAATTATGGGCATCATGCTGTCTTTGATAGAATAAAAAATTATTCTTTTAGCCTTGGTTTGTTTCCTTTTGTATGCTACCCTGGTTGTGTTTAAGGTGGGTTTTTCAATCTCCCTAGAGATCAACTCTTCTAGATCATTCTCTTCAATAATGTTTACTATTCTGTATTTCCAAGCATTAAAGTTTGCAGCCCCTACAAGTCTGTCTTCAGCTTTAACTGATGAGGAAGCCATGCTAAGATCTGGATTAGTTTAGGTGTTGTTGATCTCTGCAAAACAACCCTTAACTAGTGGATCTATGTAGGCTCAATATTATATCTTTCAACTCTCTTCACACCCTTAGCTCTGATACCATGTTAGAATTATAGAAGTAATGCAGAAAATGTCTTTTTAAAAAAAAATCAGTTAGAAGAGCAACTAGAACACATCCATAAATACTGAACTTAGCAAGAATAATCAAGTACACATAATACTCAGATCTGAACGAACTATAATTAAACTCAACCAATGATCTAATTCTTAGTTAGCAAACACATTAGATTATCAAAACATAAAACTAGTTCTGATGCAGACTTATTCATCACTGGATCTGATGCAAATTTAACTCAGGAACAGATCTAAATAATATATCTAATACAGATCCAAAAGAACAGATCTGAACAGTCGATCTAAAATAGATCTAAGCTAAGAGCAAGATACAGATAGGAAGAACATATAGATCTAGGTTTCAGAAAGCAGATCTAATCTATTATAACCTTTAGAATTTAAAGAACAACATACAGGGATCTTACCTTGAAGACTTACCTCAGATCACTGAAGGAGTGCATGCCACACATAAATGATGAAGAGCCACTGAATATATGCTTAGAAAAAGTCAGGATCATAGATCTACCATATAGGTTAGATCTCTTTCCAAGAGATGAATGAACTAGTTGCCACCAAGAAGAAAACACCCATAACACAGAAATTTGTTGGAAGCAAAACCCTCATACACTCAGAAATTTCCAGCAAACAAAACCCTTACACCAAGGGGTACGACTGTCTTGGATAAGCAGTCTAGAGGCTACAGCTCAAAAGGATAGGGACAGATCTGCTAGAGAAGCCACGACTCAAAGAATTGGGGCCAGATCTGTGCAGGAGAGGACACGAACCAATGTATAGAGGCAGGTCTGTGCAAGAGAGGCCACGGCTCAATCAGAAATACTCTAAAGAAATGATTGCAGCTTCAGACTTCAACACACAGGGACCTCCACCATAAAACAGTCCAGCAATAGCCCTTGAATCATTCCCAAATTAGAAGTAGACAGCAATAATTCTAGGACTAAGATTTGATCAAATTAGGAAGGCTGAAAATGCCACTAAACAACCTCAGTCACTGTTGCAAGAAAGTGTCGCAACAAGCAAAGGGAGATCCACTCACCTTAGGAGGATTAACAAGAGTGTGTGAAATGAGGAGGGGTGGGTCTCTTTTTATACTTTAGGCTAGTGGTTTAGAAAAAATAATAATTAAAATGATAATTAAAATTAACATATTTAATTAATATAAATATTAATTAAACATGTTATAAATTAAACATTTAATTAATATTTGCATATTGACCCCTAAAGCAAAAAAGCAAAACCCCAAATAAACACAAGCAAGGGTGAAGAGGGTTTAGGTGGGGATACTTGGTGGAAATACTTGTCCATTCATTTTCAAGGTGACCTTTTCACTTTATCATCATTGCATATGGGATACATCCCTCATGTGGTCATGCCCACCTTCAAAAAGGGGTCATATACCAACAAAGTATCTGAGCACGGATCAGGTTGCCCCAGAACATTTCTAGGGTCTTATCCACCAAGGTACAAGACCAAGGATCAACCCATGCCCCAGGCATGGGTACCCTGGACCATGTCAAGGGGCCCTAGACATATCTAGGGACTTTAACTACTTGGTCCCAGACCAAGAACCCAAGTCATATACTGGGGGCCCTAACAAGGGTCTTTTGCTGTTTGGTCCCAAACCAAGAACCCCAATCATATACTGGGGGCCCTAACAAGGGTCTTTTGCCATGGCACTTGATTGTTTTGGTCCCAGACCAAGTACCCAGGAGTGCACTAGGGGCCCTAGATCTCGGCTAGGGTCTTTGCCATCCTCCCGGAGAATGGCTCCTGCAGCTGCTACAAATTTAATAATAACTCTTGAAGACTAGTCAGCTTAATGGAATAATTAATATTGAGTTATTAGTCCCCAGGAAGAGAAGTTGGCCCAGACAGCTAAGATGGAGCAGTATAAATAGAGGGCGCTAGAGCTCATTTGTGACTCACTCACTCACAATTGCATAAGACCAATTGTGCGCAAGTTTGGAGAGGAATTGCAGCTACTGCAACTTGTATTTCGGTTTCTGGCTTGGACTTTCTGTTTGGTCTTTGGTTATCTTTGCTTGGTGCACTAACCTTGGTTGGCTATTGATTTGCTATCGGAATTCTTCTCTCTGTCAAGGTTAAGGTGCTCGGGGGTGACCTTTGTGCCTATGGTTGGATGACAATATTGCTATATTGTCTATGGTTAAACGAGCACACCCACTCTTGTAACATTTTCCTCTCTCTAGCATATTTCATCCATTGATTTGTTGAGAGAATCTTGTCTAGAGTAGGTTCCTATAGCCCTAAAGTGCTATCATTTTCGGAGACTTGTTCTAGAAACTTGTTGCTATATATTTCAAGAGTCTAAGGAAGAAGAAGAATTCGCTAGAGCCCAAAAGAGTTTGTTCTCTAACAAAATCATCTTTTGAGACTTGAAACTTGAGGCCCTAAGGTGCTAGCACCTCAAATTGCATCTCATCATCCTTGGACATTATTATCATCATTATTTCTCCAAATTATATTTGTTGTTGTAAATGACTCCATAGCCCAAAAAGGCACTAGTTTACTTGCTCTCTTGTGAAGGAATTGATCAAACAAACTCTCAAACTCTATTGTCTAAAGCTTCTACTAACTTTCTCTAATCTTAGCTTAGCTTAATCTACTAAATTAGTTGTTTCTGTTGCAAATATTTGCTACAGCCATCCTAACTGCTGCAATTTGCTGCATAATTCACCCCAATTACTAGCTAACATACTCAAAAATTTCTTGGGATAAGTGCTATATGATATACTTGATAAATGCTAAGTCTTGCTAAGCCTTCACTGTATTCTCTTGTAATTCTGAGTTGAATTTCTTGTGGCTGTTACAAAATACTATTGGCTGTTATAAACCATCATCTTGCTGCATTTTTTACTTCAGCCATCATATATCTATGTTGTCTATGTTGAGTTTTGGGGTACCTTGGGAAGTGATCCCCTTGTGGTTGTGTCTCTCTAAACACAAGAGGGAAATGATTAGACACTTGTACTTTACCGTTATGTTCTAATTTCACTTTGACTTAGGAGATTTAAGTCAAAAGTGAAATTTTGTCACTTAAGGGTGAATTAATAGTCACTTAAGGCAAAAGTGACTATTAATTCACTTTGTGGGTGAATTAAAGGACATGAGGCAAACTTAGGAAACTAAACCAAAAGTGGGTTTCTAAGTGAGATACTTGTGAGAAGATCTTACCCATTGATTAGAGATGGCAAGAGATGATCTTGACCATCAATCTCTAGGTTTGGCTAAGGATGGCTAAAGAAGGGCACAAGGGGCAAGAGAGGCACTCATTTGTGTTTTGTTCACTTGGAGAGTTTGGAGAGGAGCAAGGAGATGAGAATGGAAGCATTGGGTGAGGCTAGCTTGGGCGCCTTCATTCATGGAGGGCACAAGGAGGCTTGAGGCTTCATTTATTGTTGGTGTGTGTTATTGCTTGGTGGAGGAAGCACTTGAGGAAAGAGGGTGCAAGCTTGCAAGCACATGTTGGAGTAAAGCTTTTGCAGATCTGATTGGTGCATGGTTGAGGCAGCATACAAGAGGCAATTTGTGTGCAAGGGTTTCTCAATCAGCCAAAGGAAAGGTCAAAGGTGCATTAGTGGTCTAGCTTGGACAAAAAAGAGGAGGGAGCACTTCTTGGGTGCATTTCTCAAGGAACTTGCTAGCAGCGCTTGAGAGGAGCTTGCTATGTGTACAGGTTCCAATGTATTTGCTTACTAGTTGTATTCCATGCTTGAGACACTCTATATATATACATACATCTCAAACTGGTTTTCCTCGGGAGGGTTTTGTCCAGGGTCATGTTGACCAAAAATTACAATTGTTCATTTTTCATGTATGCTTAGTTGTATATCAGCATTAGGAGCTTGTAAAGATCCTAGAGGAGTGTTATTTGCTTTATGGTATTTGCATGTGCTAACATCAGTTCTAAAACCACTTGCAAGGGCACCTTAAAAGAGCACTTAACCATCAGTTTGAAGGCATATTTCTTGGCATAAATTTCAAACCTGTTTGTTGTCCTAAAACAGCAGCAAGAACATATTTGATAAAGTAAACTTACAGCCCAACAGGAGGTCAAAGACAGACTTGTTGGGAAACCTTCTAGTTCCTCAAAAATCTACAGTCTATTGTCTATTGAGGTATTTTATCATATTGGTACTTGGAAATTGTTATATATATGCTATATTGTACTTTTTCCAAGCATGTACATAAAACTCTTCTTTTGCCTCAATTTCACAGACATAGACCCTTTGACTTAGGTAACCAGTGAGAGGGTACTCTAAGATTGACCATATCCTTGCTATATGATCCCTTGAGATTATCGGGGACGCCTTCCTTGGGTTGGACCTCATCCATCCATAAACGTGGGGATTTCCTACTAAGGTGACAGTGGTGGGTTATCCTGTAGTTACGCAAGATTTGACTTACTTGTCTTGGGCTTGGACAAGTACAAATTGTGTGATAACATCCTCCACCTTCTTCACCTTCAAAGGGGTGTGCTACAAACAAACCAAAGGTACAGCCATGGGGTCATCTTTATCGCCTGTTGTCGCCAACATATTTATGGAACATTTTGAATCTTTATCCATAAACAACTTCCACCTCAAACCCAAATGTTGGTTTAGGTTTGTGGATGACACTTTTGTTATTGGCCTCATGGCCACTCCAACCTTATTTCCTTTTTTAACCACCTTAATAGCCTTTCCGCTCACATCCAATTCACTATGGAAACCCAAAAGAACAACTTCGTCCCCATTTTGGATGTTCTTATTTCTCGAATTACAGAAAGAAGACCCACACTGATAGATACCTTAATGTTGGTTCCCACCACCATCCATCCCAAAAATATGTTGTCCTTAAAACCTTGATTACTCGTGCTCTTTGCATTTTCCTCCCCAATTCCTCGCTGAAGAAAAGTTCCACCTAACTAAGGCCCTCTTGTCCAATGGCTACTCTCTATCCCATATATATATATATATATATTCTAAATAGAAATACAATATTAATGCTAAATAGATAATATTATTAGTAAAAATTAATACCAAATAATAATCTTATTAAAACAAACTAAAAAATAATAAAATATTAATAATAATAAAACCACACACAAATAAAATAATTAACAGTCGAAACTCCTTGATAGATTTTGTTCTGAGTCGAAGGTCCAAGCTATGTTACAAAGGCTCCACCCAATCTTGCACAAATATATTGACGAGATAGAGATCGTGAAATACATTATAATACCTCTATTAAAAGTTCAAACATCAATTGGAAACTGATGACACGAAAAATTACATCGACTCGACTAGCGCATTAATTTTTTACTCGACCAGCCCAAATATTGTAGGTCGACTACCCAGTCGACATCGAAGGAGACTTTGATGAGGGGTCCATGAATCTTTCATAAGTTAAATGCTCGACATATCCCTTCAAAATTCCGATGGAGGCTCTATACTCGCAGCTGAAACTTAAAGCCCCTGAACGTCGCTGCCCGGAATCATCGGATGCTTCTGGTGTCGTTGCTGCAAGTAATGATCGACTGCTATAAGTATTAATGATTAAGCCCGGATAATGGGAACCTACACTAAATCTCAGTTTAAAAACAAAAATTCTCCTCTACTCCTTGTTTTTCTTTATTCCATTTTCTTAATAAATCTTCTTCATTAAATCTCTTAATTTCTTCTCAAACATTTTCCAGAAGCCGATGATGCTGCAAATAACGACTAATTGCTACAATACGGCTGCTTAAGTCCAGATTCACAGAGCATACACTAAATCTCCATAAAACAAACTAAAAAAAATAAAATTCTCCTGCAACCATTGTTTTCTCAGACAAACCACAATAATTATTTTGGCAGGTTTACGTTGATTGTACGAGGAATGGGTGATTTCCACGTTTTCGAAATTCCCATCCCTAAATCGAATTTCATGCCGAACCCCAAAAAAGAATTGTGTTTAAATTCGCCTTAGGGTTCAAATTCGTCTTAGGGTTCGGGTTCGTTTAGGTTCACGATTACGTTCGTCTTTGAGGTTCGGCGAACCCTGTGACTTAGCATGTGACCAATATCTCAAAATGAGATCACCAATTATGCTCATGTGTTGCAAAGGAGAGATAGATATCAGATTTCACACTTAATCATTTACTTGAAAAAGGAAATGTGAAAGTGCCAAAGTATGAATTATGTTCTCATTCACATCCACCATTCAACCATGTAAAATATGACCAATGAACTCAAGAAATGACGGCATCAACCAAATTTACATTGTAAGCCTTATGGATCTTAGATCATGACACGTGACTATTAACTTGAAAAGAGTGATGAAATATGAGTTATGTCATTCACTAAACCATGTCAACAAAGATCAATGTCAAGTGTTGCAAACTTAGGAAATAACACCAGATTTTACGAGACTTATCAACCATACGATATCATCCACTTAGAGAGATTCAAAGCATGTCATTTAATTGTGTTAGATGCCAATTATCAAGTGGAGTACTCTTCAACTTGCTGATGTTTTTATGTCAAACTTGGGACAGCAAGACTTAGATTAGATTTCATCTATTAATCCAATGAACCATGGATGTGTTCAAAGCAAGTTCAAGGCACAATAAGCTGCCAATTAAGTCACCAGTCCTAAACATGTGATGAGATCAGCATTTATGTGAAACGAGAGTCCATTTGTTAGCTCATTCCAGCATCAAAGAAAGAGTATATCAGCAAGTATGAAATAGAAAAGAACCCAACTTAGAGAATTAGCAAAGCACTCAAGCATTAATGAAGTGCTTATGATGTTTTATCATAGTTTAGTGGACTGTTCTTTAGATCAAGTGCTGTAACCATGAATGCCAGCAGTGAAAAAGTCAAGACGTAAAGCATAAAATGTGCGTTAATTGCATGTCAAAGAACTGATTTTGAGACACATTCTCATACACATGTCCATAGGATTAATGCCACAACACATCACACACTTGCATCAACAGAAATTAACCAACCATTGAACTCTGAAACAGCAGATTTTTAGTCACGAGAAGGCCAAATCATACAAATCATTTAGCTTATTTACCAAGTCATTCCACTAGAAACCCCAAACGTTGCTTAGATATGAAGTATCAAACCAAATCCTTGGGTCCTTTCACCAACGTGTGAATGTATGTAAGCTTAAAACCCTTATGCCACAAGATTAATTTTCCAGCATTAAGATTTATGATATATATTATGAACTCAAAGGAAGATTAGAGATCTAGCACACTAGAGTTTATTTATCATGAGAGGTAGGTCCATCCATGAAGATATTCAAATTCGACCAAGATCTACTATATTGAGCTAGTTAGATACTTGCCAAAGCATGAACTAGGATGTTAAAGCAAATCATTAATAGATGTAACTTCAAAGCAAAGATTAGCACAAGCTATCCAAATCCGAAATAGATCTAAAGAGTTAGCATTAAGATTTAGATCTAGCAATCTAGATCCACGAAAATAACCATGAAACCCTTAGATTGCCAAATAAACAAAAATTAAAAGGAAAAATTTAAATGAGATGGCTAGAAATACTGAAAACTAGTGCTACCATTGGGCCATGGGATCTAAGCTACTCTTGAGCATTTGTCCTTTTATCTTTGTTGTTTGAAGCCCCCAAACATCTTGGAAGATTGTTTGGTGAGCATCAAAACTAAAAAATCTGAACTACGCAAGTAATGTTGGGATGCTAATCCTATAAAAATTTAGCCTAAGTATTACAAATTTTAATTTTAAACTAAACCTAGGGTAAGGAAGCAAAACCCTATGATATTCACCCCCAATACAATAGAATTTAGCTTAGAACTTTACAAAGAAATGAAATAGACAGTAAATCATACCTCAATTTGCATTGCTTACTTTATAATATCTCTTTCCTCAACAAAATTGCAATATTAAGCCTTCCTATAATTGCTCTAGAACACTTACTCAAGGAAATAGATAGATCTCACACCAAATATGAGCAAGTCCTTCCAGTCGATTTCCATCAAATACAAATGAGAGAGGAGCCCTCCTTATGAAGATAAGACACCTCCAAAAACCATGAGTGGATGTAATGTTCCCAAGCCAATTTTTTTGCTTGGGAACACTAGCTCACCACTGAATTAACTGTTTGTTTGTTTGTGTATGCAGGTTGGCCTCTTAGATTTCGGCCTTAGGGTTATTTTCAGCTATTCAACACAATTCATGAAGATATACTCAAGACTATGCAAGATATAATCAATACACAAGATATGGAACTCCAAAGCACAGATTTGACCTTTTTATTAAGAAGAGCAAGAACCTGATACAATATAGAAGCAGATCTGGAATAACATCAGATGGCTCCAAGATAAAAGATATGAGTTGCTACAAAATGCTCTCGACAATACCCAATAAGCCTCCAAAGGTTGAATATGAGATGAAGGACCAAATACAAAAGAGCTAGGGTTATGTCCAACCCCCTTAGCTGCTGGCACATCCTGTTGGATGGATGAGAAGGCCAAGGTTTCGACCCAGCTGAAGAAAACCTCTAAGTGATACCAAATTCCACCAAAAGATAGTTCAGGGCAAGGGAAATCCCTCCCTGAGCTATGAATCCCAAATGCTGAGTCTTTCTCCTCCAAACTGCTAAAACCCTAGCCAAGACTACGCCCTCCTGAAACCTTGAAGTGCCAATAATTCGGCCTGGATGAAAGAGAACTCTAAAACCCCTGAAACTCTCTAGGATGATAGATCGGGCTGCCACAAGTCACCTGGAGAAGTCTCACAATCAGATCTGAGGTATGACCCCCTAGATCTGAGAATATCTGAATCACCAATACGTCCTCCTTCTCTCAAAGTCGTCCCAAATCTGTAGCTAATAATCTAGCCGAAGTAACTCCTCCAAAATACCTCCAAACTGATGAGCAAGGTCCTGCAAGCAAAACCCAAGTGCTAGAATGTCTCAAGGCTCTCTCACAATGCTAGATCGAACTTCTCCTTATGCAATGGTGCACCCCTGCTGGAAAACCCTGAATGGTACGGCCCTACTGCCCTCCCGAATCAGTGATTGAACCTGTGATGAGTGTAGAATGGTGTGGGTGGATTATTTCATCCCTGAGACCATGCTTGGAACAAGGTGAGTGGAATCTTTCACCACTGAGTTGTTCTCCAGGGTTTGTAATCTCAAAACCCTCAAAACTGTGTGCTCAAGAGCTCAACAAGCAAATACCAAAATCCAAGATGAGTGAAAGGTGCGCCCTAGCCTTTCCTTTATACTTCCATTCTATTTCGCTGTTGAGTTAGTTTAACCCCTGGGTTCAACTCCTAACTCAACCTCCAGCGTTCTAATTCTTCATTGAGTTACTTTTTATCCTTTTTCCCTTTTTCCCAAGTCAACTTCAAAATATAACATTGAGTTAGCTGACCTCTCCCCATGTTGTATGAGACTATGGTCTAGTGGGGATGTCTAGACCACTAAGTCTTCCCGGACCTCTTCATCAAGAGGTGGGGGACATTACAGTGGAATACCATGTGCTCAAGAAAAACCACATGCAAATACCATGTGCTCAAGAAAAACCATGAGCAAGATACAATGTGCTCTCAAAACCATCAATAAAACCTCCAAGAATAAGTGCACCCTCATAAATATGAGCTAACCATCCACACGTGTGATCATAGAAGGTCAAATGTGCCCTCATAAATGAAGTGTATCACATGTGTGGCTCCAATACACAACGATAATTTTCTTGCGACAGATTTCAGCAACATCATAACTTCATTTTTTTCCCAGTTTTCTATTATAACCCCAATTCAAAAATCTAATGTCTATCTGTTGGTACATGGATCCCAAGGCAGTATCATGGATCCCAATGCAATTTCTTGGATACCAAGGCATAGTGTATGGATCCCAATGTGGGGGGCCCACCTATAATGGTGAATCGAGTCTCAAGACAAGTCATTAGGAAATGCACATTAAGTAATCACTTCTACCAACATCATAACATAAGTTAATTTTATAATTTGCCTAAGTTTATCATGGTGGGACAACCTTACCCTTATTACATGTGATAGTTCCTAGGACAAAAGGTATTTCCAAGATCACTTGGTTAGAGATACGTAAAAATGATAGATATCTTATGGAAAGGGAAGGGGAACTTCATGTATTGACCCTCAAAGTCATATGTGATGACATAAAAGGTCTTTTAACTCATCCAACTAGCTTTTATGAGCTAGGAATGTTCATTAGTCACACATGCAAGCCTTTAAAAGGGATCTTTGCTTAGATTTACCACCTTGGCACTTTATTTAATTACCCCTTTTGTATTTTATTTCTTTTCTTTCTTAGTCCTTTTTTTAGATATGCAATTTTTAGCATAGGACTTTGGGGTAAGGGCCTTTTTAATGAGGTGGCATAGCTCTAGCTTTATTATTATTTTTTTAACTTTCAACTTTCATGGTCTTCACCTCTAGCATTTTTTGGCTTTATTTGACTTAGGCTTACATTGGTCTTCAATTTGCTCAACTAGACCTTGCTGGATGACATATGATAAGTCAAACATGAGCTGGAATAATATCTTTTTTTATGAATGAAATGGAAATGAAAGGGAAAAAATGGGAAGTGTTAGGTATGGTTAGGATATGAAGTGCACTAACTCAACTAGATCACCAGTAGTACAACTTCACCCAAGTCACGAGGACACTTATCTAAGGACAATTACGTCCCCGTGTGGCACAAGACAAAATAATAAAATTTTATTGTTAAGAAGTGTTATTAGATCAAACCCAATGCTTATTACGTTCATGACTAGGTAAGCAACCATCACACCATGTCTAAGCCAAAAAACCCACACACGAGAGCATAGCACATCGACTGAAATAAATATCATGCATGAAGTACCATCCGTGAGTGCACATAACACCTAAGGTGTAAGGCATAGGAGCTAATATACTATGGAAGAGTCATCTGAAAGAACTCATGATTGATGTGAGGCTAGATCATCATGTATCTAATGGAAGAACTGGAAAAACAAGTCTGGATCAGCAGATATGAGTAGGAGAGCTCATCCAAGCAGCAATACCACACCCATGAGAGGGTGCTCTAGAAGTAGTTTCCCTTGAGGGGGCAACAGGCCCATTTGGAGTTGGCATGTTCAAGGGACATGTGTTGTGGGGATGACTCATTTTCAAGTTCACTGATTGAGAAAGAAATGCATTTTCTTTTGGAGTGATTTGTGGTATTCTTCTTCTCATAGTTGGAAGGAGTGGCACCCTCTTGCTCAAGAGCATGGGTTGGATGCCCCTAACCATCTTTCTATTATGAAGTTGAGGAATCTTATTCTAGAGATTGAGATGGAGAAAATGAGTATGGGGATGTCCGGGCCTTTTTGGAGAGACTGGTGTTGGAGATTTGGTTATCTGCTTTCCCACTATGATTTCTGGCATTTGTATGTGGTGCTTCATCATCATATTTTATTCCCAGTCCTCAATCCGAGATGGGTTTCACCGTTTCACTAATGTGGAGAACAAATGGGTT
>ML831841.1:58694-75509 GCA_009831015.1 Picea engelmannii | reverse complement strand
ATTTCACTTTATTACATAAGTGCACTTTATGAAATAAAGTCACTTTAAAATTAGAAGGTACACTTTATTAAAAGGTCACTTTAATAAAAGAACCACTTTACAACTTTATAAAAACCCATTACAAAGTTAAGTGCCTAATAGTGTAAACATAAGGTTACATCCGCATACAAGACAAAACATGCAGAGTACCTCCCGAGCTAAAAAGATAACACTCCCTCTTAGCGAGGGATGTACTCGCTGCCATCTCCATCATCTGGTCCCATCACACTGTGCTCTGTAGGAGCTCCCTCTGAACCTGGAGTTATCCTCAACACCTGCATAGAACTCGAACTAGAAGATCTTCTCCTGGCAGCTACCTGGAACTCTGAGCTCCTTGGAGAATCCATTCCATCCTGAGCATTGGTTCGACCACACTGGCTGAGCCTCCTGCCAGTGCTCAGAAGAGACTCGCTCTCTTCTCTTGGAATGCAAGACTGAATCCTTGGTACCACTGCAGACTCAGGAGCCTCCTCATACTCCTCATCCGACGATGAATCATACATTGAAGGCTATCCTCGCAACATATACAACTTGTTCACCCGATCACCAATCAATTGTAGTTCCACTGACTCCACTCCCTCCTTGTAGATAAAGACATGTTCCCTCTTGAACAATGTACAATATCCCACATCCTCCAAGGCTGAGACTGAGAGCAAGTTAACCCTCAACCCTAGAACAAAGAGAACTCCATCAAGCTCCAGGAATCCTCCATACTCGAGTTGGAATCTAACCCTTCCAACTCCACGTACAACTCGTGCCATACCACCTTCATTTACCACCTGTCGGTCAAGACCTGTCTCTATGATATTTAGGAATACTCGCCAGATTCCCGGCATGTGGCAAGGGGCTCCACTATCCACAATCCATCTGATATCACCTTCAAATCCTCCGCTACCGACACTGGAAACTAGGGTAACCAAAGAAAATTCCCTGTCATACTTGGAAGAAAAGTCCTCCATGGCTTGCTGTAGCAACTGTCTCAGGCCCCTTTGGTTCCTTCTTCTTCCTCTCAGGTCAATGAGAAGCAAGGTGCCCCAACTGGTTACAACAATAACATCTGACTTTACTCAAGTCCCTCCCGGAACTTCCTTTCTTCTTGTTCTTTGTAGTAAGAGCAACATTCTTATCAGCTCCATCTGTCTTCTGTCCACTGCTTTGAGGTCCGTCTCAGATCTCCTCCTGAGTGAAATCATCCCATAGTCTGCTCCAATCTGGAAGATGCTCACGACCCACCACACACTTCACAAAGACTTCCCATTCCTTGGTGAAGCCTTTCAAGGCTATTCTCACCAACTCAGAATTCGATATGACCTCTCCAACAATAGCCAACTCATCTTTTACTTGAGCTACCCGGGTGAGATAAGAAGAAACACTCTCCTCCTTACCCACCTTGGTATCATGCCGCTTAGCCTTCAAGGCCATCTTTCGGTACTCATTCTTCGCCTCAAATAAGTTCTTAAGTGCATCCCCCATCTCCTTGGCTGTCTTCTTCTCAGCCAAGTGTGGGATAAGGTGATCCTTCATCCCATCCAGAATAATCCTCTGAGCTTTGGCCTCCTTGATCTCATGCAAATCCAAAGCAACATGATCTGCTGTAGGAGCCACAACAACAGAACTGACATAGTTCCAAATCTTGTTCTCCTTGAGAACAACTGACATCCTGAGACAAAGCTCTGATACCATGTTAATTTTAATGACAAAATCAGCAAGCTAACAATTCTGTCATACACTTAGCAACCTAGAGATAACTGTTTGCATGAACTCTGAAATGTCTCACACTAACATTCAGAAATTTCCATAAGCAGAAATACACATTGCCAAGCAAATATGCAGCGGAAATAAACACAATGGACAGCATTCAATAACCCATGAAAAATATGAAATTTAGGCAAATGCCAGGGAAAACCCCAATGTGGGGAAACCCATTGAGAGAGAGAGAGATTTTATTATTCAGCTTCAGGAAAGTACATATCAGCAGCAAACTCACAATTTCCAGCCAAGAAAAATACCTCACAGCACCAAAACTGTCCCCCACAAAATTTTGCCTTGAAAATCGTGCCAAATCCGTACAACTGTAAGACCCACTTAGAAAGCAGTGCCTAGAAAACCGTGCCAACAATCTGCTGTACGGCCTGAATAGTACGACCCAACAACAAGAAGAAAACACTCTAAACAGCCTCGATTTCCATGCCAACAAGCTGCCTCGAAAATCGTGCCCTCTCTCCTTGCTGTACGGACTGTACGGATCCGTACAGTATGGCCTCCAACAGTAGCAAATGATATCAGCACCCACACAGAAATTTGCCCGTGGGATTTGTGCCCACTTTGTCTTGGGAAATGTGCCCACCAAGCTGTTCACTTTCCTCTCTCAAGCTCTCTCTCAATCTCCTTCACTTGTGTCTTGCACACTACCCAATGCATTCTTTTATAAATCTGAAAATGACCTTTTACCTCCCAAGTGTCTTTTCACCTTCCCAACCCTAAATCCAAAGGCCAAGATCTAATCTTGCCTTTTTCAAGATCAAGGGTCATGATTCATTCCGTCTAAAATGAATCACTTAAAATATTAACGTACATTTCACTTTATTACATAAGTGCACTTTATGAAATAAAGTCACTTTAAAATTAGAAGGTACACTTTATTAAAAGGTCACTTTAATAAAAGAACCACTTTACAATTTTATGGAACCCATTACAAAGTTAAGTGCCTAGTAGTGTAAACATAAGGTTACATCCGCATACAAGACAAAACATGCGGAGTACCTCTCGAGCTAAAAAGCTAACACCATAGGGGTTTGAGACCTAGGATGGCCTTTTATGTAGAGCATTTCCTGGAGCTCAGAGACAGGCTCATAAAGTGGCTCCCTTACATGCTTCAACACTAGATGCATGGGTTGAGGATCCCCTTGGGCTAGTTCAAAGTAGGCTCTCATTAGCTTCGGGTGGAAGCTAAGCACCGAATCTCATGGGAGGACAGATTGTGTTGGATTTGCTATAGCCATGTGATAGAGATATAGGAGCACTTTATATTCAGATGTCCCCGATACAATGAGATATGCGGTTGACTCCACTGCTTGTTTATGGAATCTCATAACTCCCTTTTCACCCTTTTTCCGGTATCCGGATCAGTGGTGCATGGCATTATACTTGGGAGAGGCACTTAGCCTAGATCTTAGATTGTCCGGGCCCCCACCTGGGACACTGCTTAGAGGATTACATCTTTTTTCTCATTGTGTGGTTAGGAAAACCAAGAGGCACATAGAGAGCAGTACATCTTAGCCCCCATATATGTTAGAACCTGAGAGGTAGCTCGACTCTCGACAATGAAACCCACGTGGAGTTGTTCACAAAGGTCTCAGGATAGTTTTACACCAAACTAGCAAGCAACCCCCCTCCCCTAGGTCCCAACAGTGGGCCACCTCTTCTAAACAGAGGGACATCCCTAGGCCAGATCCAACTCCACCACCTAGTCTCCTTTACAAAGATTCTTTCCTTTGACCTTGGATGGCAGGAGAGTTGCACATTCTACTTTAGAAGAGGACAACCCCCCCTCTCCTTTGTTCATTGGCATACACTTGGAGCCTTGAGGCTTCTTTCCTTGTACTCTACTCCAAAGCATTGTTTCTCTTTTCGGCATTGAGATAGTTGAGCTTAGATCTTATAATTTAGCTTTGATTTTTTCTTTTGTAGTAGTGGCCTTTGCACTTCCACTTTGTATCGCCACTTATGTACTGAGCAGCTCTGTTGACTTACTTTAGGTCATTTGTTGGAAAATAATAAACTTATCTTATCTTATCTTATCATCTACAACAAATCCTCCCTACCTTAATTGAAAGAATCTATTCCTGCCACAATTCCAGATTTTCAGCCTCCCTTTCCTGAAAATTTACTTCTTGATGTCCATACCATACGCATCGTTAAATTACCACTTATATGGTGGGCTGCAAAGGCACTTTGCCCATTCAAGCCAAGTGGCTGTCTTAGTGATCATTTGAGCTTCAGCTAAAATTGGGGACGTTTTCCTCTTAGCAGGGAGGAATTGATGAGACTTAGTCTAGTGCACATGTGAACATTTATTAACTTTGCACTTTTCTATTTGTGCTTTATTCTTATCTCTTTTGGGTGACTTAATCTAAATGGATCACTCACCCACTTTATTGTATCTTGCTGGAGACTTGGTCAACATTGATCACTCTATCCAAAATTTTGTATTCTATATATAGTAATACAAATCAGTGTACAGCATGTGCATAGTTCTGGTAATCGTTTCTCATACTTGCATACTAGCTCTCTTGTGTTTTCTTGTGTGCGAGTATCTTTTTTCTATTGTTGGTGTTAGAAGACATTTATGGATGGTTGAGGTCTAGACATTTAAGATTTAAATAGTCTGACCACTTCCTTTGAATGCAAAAATATTAGATGATCATGTCTAGATTTGTGATAAGTCTGTGATAGGCTATGTAAACTCTCTCATTTTTCATATATTGTAATGGTGATAATGTTAATGGAGATGCTTGATACAATCTGCTACTTGATGGCTATTTGTGTGATGACATTTCAGATTGATATTAAGCAATAATGAGAGATTGCACTAGCATAGCTTTGCTCTTGTTTCCTGAATGATGTGTGCAGTTTAGCATAGAGGGAAATATCCAAGAATCAAAATCAGTGTTCACCTTTTTCTTGTTTCTTGCTAATTTCAACATAGAGATTAAATTGCTAGATTGTTCATTAACTTAAAGAAACGATTTGGAACTATATGTCAACTTGGGCAAAGCAATTTAATTCTAGAAATGTGGCATCTCGTTCAAGCAATTTAGTGTTCTATACGATACCTTGTTTCCCTTAACCTTGGGATCAGAGGAGTTTGTGGCACATAGCTCCAATGTTAACTGTCTTAAAATTGGGAAAAAGTCTTCTAGAGTGCTGGTTACTGGCGGGGAAGACCACAAAGTGAATATGTGGGCTATTGGCAAGCCTAATGCCATTTTGGTAAGTTAAAATTCTCTGCTTTTATTCTCTATTGCTGTTGTAAACATGATATAAATGTAAGTGTAATGATTGAAAGAGAACTCTTCATAGTATGCCTCTTCTTTGAGTTTTTAATGCGAATTTTCTGGTATTTAGTATTAGACTCAAGTTTATGGTTTGTAAGATTTTCCAGTGACTTAGCTTCAAACTGAAGACATATTTTTCATTCCCACAAATGAAAACCTAGATTCTAATTGGGCTATTTTTATAGAGTTTGTCTGGTCATTCAAGTGCAGTGGAGTCTGTGACCTTTGATTCAGCAGAAGGTCTAGTAGTAGCTGGAGCAGCTAGTGGTACAATAAAGCTGTGGGATTTGGAAGAGGCAAAAGGTATGTCCCAATAATTAGAGATTGCAGCTGATAATATAGACTCCAGAGTGAGAAGGTGTAATTTCATAAAGCTGGATTTTTGTCAATATTAAAGACTGTTTATGTATGTCTTTTTTCTGCATTTGGGTCTGTATTTTCCTATCTTTGAATGGATAAGAAGAATAAATAGGAGCACAGCAGGCACCTGCCATGCGTTGGCCTTATTTATGCATGACAAAAGTTTTGGTTATGTTGTTTTTGCCAGTTGTTCGAACGCTAACTGGTCACAGGTCAAATTGCATATGTGTTGACTTCCATCCATTTGGAGAATTTTTTGCATCCGGGTCCTTAGATACAAACCTAAAAATATGGGACATTAGACGGAAGAGTTGCATTCATACTTACAAAGGGCACACTAGGGGTGTTAATGTGATGAAATTCAGTCCTGATGGTCGTTGGCTTGTTTCTGGTGGAGAGGACAATACTGTAAAGGTATGCCCCTAAGTGTGATTCTGTAATTAATTTTGTGGAAGTAAAGAAGGATTTTTCTATTAAAATCAAATTACAGCTTTTAATATTTGGACCTTTTATATCAAGGTTGAGGGAATTGTGTAAAGTTCTATACTGTCTTAACATTTGCTGAATTGCATGAATAAATGCTACTCTTGCCAGTTGTGGGATCTTACCGCGGGAAAGCTTATGTATGATTTTAAATGCCACGAGGGTCAGATCCAATGCTTGGATTTCCATCCTCATGAATTTCTTCTTGCTACAGGTAACTGAAGTTTTGTTTTGGTTCATGTTTATCTCTTTGATTCTATGTAATCTTGGGTAAAAAGTTCCATGGGAGTTGTTTCCTTGGATTCCTCTTGAATGTTAACTTTTCTTATAACTCGAGTTGTATAAATTTATTTGCTTGCAAGAATTCAGTTGTACATTACAGTTTGGAGTTCAAAAGGTGTGCTGTCAATATATTTAAATAATATTTGTCTCAAAAGAAACTGGCATACAATTTAAACATTGATTGTTTTGTCCCTTGGTGAGCACCTAAGATTGAAGTACTTTGTTCGATGTTTCTCAACATTCTAGCTGGTCCTGCGTAGTGTGGATATACTCACACTAAGATTTAGTGCTTCCATATGTGTAATATATCAGTATCTTATATATATGACTTAGAACTTCAACTTGTTTAATGATGTTGTTAGAGTGGTAACACTCAATAAAGTGTTGTTAGGAGTCGTAGTGTTAGAAGGGTCATTATTAATGTTAATGACCTACATTAACTATAGGTTAGTTATATAAGTAGTTAAATAATTTGTCACATGGTGTATAAAAGAAGCCATGTTGATGTATTTGATGACTCCATTAATAAATAATACTTTCTCCATATATTAGTTTCTTTCTCATAGTTGCGCATCTCAAATTATCAACAATGGTATTAGAGTGATCGTGTATCCTAGGCTTGTAAAGTTCATGTGGCTACAAGATTGAAAATGAGTGTTGGAGGAGAGAGAAAGTCTCTAATAAAAATTAAAAAGGCAAGTTTAATGTGAATTAATGTCATCTTTAAATTTTTGAAGTATAGGGATTAATATTTGAAAGGAGCTTAATATTTCACGGAGTTCTAAAGAAAGGAGTTTGATATTTCATGGAGTTCTTAAAAAAGGAATCTAATATTTCACGGAGTTTAATAACTTATTACATGGCATATGAAAGAAAGCCATGCTGATGTATTAAATGACTCCTCCATTAATAAATGATACTTTCTTCATATATCTGTCTCTCTATGGTTGTGCATCTCTAATTGTCGACAGATGGGCCTTGCTCATTTTAGGATATCTTTATGTCCATTCTTTGCTGTGTAATCAGGTTTTGACTATTTGTATTTTATTGGCTTTTTGTTTTTCTTAGTTTATCAGCTGGAACTAATCAATGTCTTCTTTTATGCTCCTTATTGTGGTAACTTTACCTAAGGTGTGTGTGTTTTGGGACCAGACAACATGAAATACACAAGACATGAATGGAAATGGAAGGAATGCTAAATCGGAAGAAAGGATTATGTTGTGTTGGTGCAAGGAAGTAGTTTAAGGTTGAAGCCAAATGGAAATTAGAAGGGGGTAGGGGGTGAGGGGAGGTAAAGATTTGCTCTGTTTGTATGGCGTATGAGGGAGTTCTAGCCTCCTTTGTTTTTTTAGGAATTAGTCAAAGCTTATTCAAATCAATAAAGTTTCAAGAAGCAAACCTTGAAGGAAAATAGAGCTTGTTAGAAGAGTATACGATGTCCTAATTATTGTGGTAAGATAACAATAATAATAATAATCTATTTTTAAGGTCACGGCCAAGCCAGACACCAAATTGGTGTATGAGACCCCCTTGTTTGTGGGACAAGGGACTCCCTCCGCCTAGTGATTTCACTGGTAAAGTCTATGGAGGTATACATACCCAACCCCCCTCTCGTTTTGAACTGGCGACCTCTTAGGAGGAAATGCATGTTCTTAACCATTAGGCCCACTCAGGCTGTAACACCGAAAACAAAGACAGGTGATAAATCATAACAAAGACAGGTGTTAAATCATAACACCGAAAAAATAGACCAACAACTTTTATAGATTACACATCCAGTTATATCAATGATCATTTATCAAATGACTGATAACCTTCATTAATTAAGCCTGATTCTTAAAGAACAGGAGAGTGAGATTATTCAGCATCAAGCTCATCATCAATATCTCGTGGGCACGCGAGTTCATTGGTAGTGTTGCTAAAATTTGGGAAAGCCATCTTTTTCCAATTATTTTCCTCCATTATGTTATTATAACTTTGTTTTTTTCTTTAACATCTTTTTCCAATTATTTTCCTCCATTTTGTGATTATTAGATTCATGGGCGTGCGAGTTCATTGGTAGTGTTGCTAAAATTGGGGAAGGCCATCTTTTTCCAATTATTTTCCTCCACTATGTGATTATAACTTTGTTTTTTTCTTTAACATATGTTTTTTTTATTGTTTTTAACTTTCGTCTTATTTTTATATTTATTTTCTTAACAAGTTTAGTAGGCCATCATTGTACCTACTTTCCCATTTGACCATTTACAAAATGGCCATTTTTAGTTAAAAAACAACCTAAGAAATGGTTTTGGGAAATATAGTATAAATATTTCTCAAAACAAAAGTGTTTCAGAAGTGTTTATGGGCATTTGCTCAACATTTTAAAGTTGTTTCCCATTTTAGAAACATCATCCTTGGAGACACAAGGGGAGGGAATTTATGGTAGCTTACGTTTAAATCCCTGTAATTGTTGTGTTTAGATATTAACTGATGTGTGAATATTTGAAAAAAATGAAAGTGGATTCTTAAGGGAAAAGCTCTATTGTATCCTGGGAATAATATGCTTAGATTAGGTAGGAGTATGTAGAAGGGGAAGAAGATAAAAGCTAATATGGCTTTTTGCCTTTGGATAAATGATTAAATCTCAGGTGTGGAATTCGTCTATTCTTTTTCAAATCTAATGGAGCCATGTTAAATTGCTTTCCTTTTATTTGTTGTAATTTATTCTTGTCATGTTAATCGTGAAGTCCACTTTCTTGAATTTGTCCTTACGAGTTGTGTGATGATTTTTTTTCCATGAAAAAGAACCATATATTTGATGTTTCAAAGTAGAAATCAAAATACACTTAGACTTAGCCTTTCAGCATAGAGCATGATCATGACTATCATGACTGTCCAGGCCTTCAGAAACAGCAAAAACTGTCCAACTGATTTCTGTCTAGATATCATATTTATACAGTCCTCCTTACAGCCCAGTCCCAACCGACTTCATACAGTATACTGTATTACATAGCAAAAAAGTGCAACTAAAACGTACTTTTTACATCTCCTGATACAAGACTCATACATCAAAGACAAGGACCTTCAGAAACCTCAAAAAGGGTTAGTAATAACAACATCCAAAGAGCTGTTGTCCCTCGTTTCCTGCACATGAAGTGAACCTTCCTCCAGAACATGTGCCTCTTTATGGTTAACTTCTCTATAGATGTGCACAAAGGAAATCTCCTCAACATGTGTTCTTAGAGCAATGATCCTTTCCATGATAGGTTCCAGCATCAAAGTGGTGATGTGGTTTTTTCCAGCTGCCCAGTTTATACATAATTTTGAATCCCCTAGTACCTGTAAGCTTCTAACTTGTTTATCAACAGGAACTTTGAGTAAGGTCCAAGAAGCATATAGCTCAGCTCTATTGTTAGACCCACGTCCAGCTCCGAACTTCAAAGAGAAATAATGTACATTGTTCAGATAAAGGATTGCCCCCGCTCCACAAACACCTGGAGCACCCTGGCAAGCACCATCAAAAAAACCTGAAGGCCTAGTGAAGTCAATACAAGGTTCTTGTAAATGTCTTGGAATTTGTTGTTTAGGAGGCTTCTTTCCTTCACCAAAACTGAGTCTGATTTGATGAACCAACCTTCCTAAATGGGCCTTTTTATCTTCAAAAGTCATTTTGTTCTTGGTAATCCACACTCCCCATAACACAAAACAAGGGATTTGTAATGTGCTATGGACTGATCTGCCAACCAAGTTTCCCAACAATCCATCACTGAAATATTATCCCTCTTGAACTGCTCGTTAAGCTCTGGGACAGCTCTCCCCACACAGCCTTGATGAAAGGACAATGAACAAAAATATGATCTACAGTTTCACAATCGTTTTTACACAAATAACACCAACCAGGACCAGACCAATTCCTTTTTTGCCCATTGTCCTAGGTTAGCACCTTATTTTCCAACACAAGCCAAATGAAAATTCTGATTTTAGGAGGACAACTTAGCTTCCAGACTACTTTCCACCACCACTTCCTTTCTTCTCCCCAATCTTCAGTAATTACAGTAGCATAACCAAGCTTGGCAGTGAGCATTCCAGTGGCAGTGTTCCTTGACCAAGATAGTTCATCTTCGTTGTCCTTCATACATATGGCCCTGTGTTTTAACAAGTTTGTTTAATGCGATCATTCAACAACGAGTTCATCCGTTAATTGCAAGTCCTCAGCAGATTTCCATCTTGAATCCCAGTTTCAAGAACCACAAAAGTTGCAGCATCTCTTAATCTTGTAAAGAAAGGTGCAAGGCTTCTGAGAGTCTAAAGTTCCCACAACAGCCTGTCCAAGGGTCTTCTCCAATGACCAACTTGCTCCCTTTCCCTACCTTCCAAGCCACCCAATTTCCAAGGATATCAAAAGCTTTCACCAACCCTTTCCAGACATTGGAAGCCCCTTTAAAACATTTTGTCTTGTCTGATCCAGTCTTCTGGCTCCTTATTATCAAGGTATTTGCTCTTCATCACCTTCCCTCAGAGGTCTTTGTTGAACAAAAGTCTCCACAGGCTTTTTGCTGCTAAGGCCTGATTGAAAGCATACACATTTTTCAAATCCCATCCTTTGAGCTCCTTGGGCGTGGCTATCCTAGTCCATTTGACAAGGGGTATTCCTTCCTCCAATCTTTTGCCTGACCAAAGGAAATCGAAACATTTTCTTCTGATCTTGTCTAAAATTCCTTTAGGGATATGAGCAATAGATAACCGGTATACAGGGATGCTTTCTAAAACTGATTTTCCTAGTACCAGCCTACCGCCACAAGAGAGCCACCTATGACGCCAACAAGAAATTTTATCTTCAATTTTCTTTACCAGCCATAGCCAATCGACACACTTGTAGTCATTTGGTTTTAGATGGAACCCTAGGTACTTGTTTGTTGATGTTTGTAGCTTTGGACAGGTACTTCCACACAGTTCTAAGTTGTCCAAAGCCTTCAACCTTAGTAATTTACTTTAATTATAAGAATTATTAAAGTAAAGTGTTTTTTATAATTAAAGTGAGTTTAATTTAATGAAATGCTAAGGTTATTAGTATTCGTGAATTAAATGAATCTTAGCCATTGATCTCAAGTGAGGTGAGATCTAATCTCAACCGTTAGTCACTTTGGACATTAGGGTTATGTTTGATTCAGTCATAACTCAAGATTATAAAAACAAGGCTAGGTGAAGGAGAAATATATCCACTTGAAGAGCAAAGGATTTTTGCTCAAGTGCTTGAGTCACGAAGGGCCGTGACTCAACGGGATCATCCACTTGAAGAGCAAAGGACTTTTGCTCAAGTGCTTGGGTCACGAAGGACTGTGACTCAAGGGGATCAAGAAAAAGAGCAAAGGAGTTTTGCTCAAGTGCTTGAGTCACGAAGGACTATGATTCAAGGGGATCTCAGCAAGGCTGAAGAAGGACTTTCATTTAGAGATCAAGTCCAGAGGAGAGAACAAGTAGTAGGAGCAAGTGGAAGAACAACCCAACAGACCTAAATTCGTGGAGCTTGTACTATCCAACATGGAGGCAGAGGCCGTGCGATTTTTGGGGCCGTGCAGATCTGAGGTACCAGTAGGCAGATCTGAGGTACTAACGGACATATCTAACAGATACGAGGTACTAGCGGATAGATCTAGTGTAGATCTAAGGTATCGACGAATAGATCTAGCAACTCTGAGGTATCAATGGACAGATCTAGCAGATTTGAGGTACCAACAGATAGATATAATGCAGATTTGACGTACCAGCGGGTAATATTGCACGAAGCGGGAGCGTGTGAAGCGTCATTTTCCACCTCTCCTCAAGGAGGGTGCACCTCACATGGAGAGATCTTCACAACTCAAGTTTCAATTCATCCAACACACTCTCAACTACCAAATAGGTGCCAACAAGGCTTGGTCAACTCAAGTGAGGGTGAGTTAACTCAAAACATGTCTCCGACATGTTTCCCAAAAAATAGCATTTGCTGATTTTTTGTCTTTTATTTGTCTTTTATTGACTTTTTGCAAGTAAAATTAATTTTATGTGATTAAAAATCACTAATTTTACTCACAAAGTGGGTATTTTGAGTATGAAAACGAATACCCCCAAGGCATATAATGCCTCCTAGTACCACTTATTTAACTTAGGACTTATTTACAATTAAAATATCTTGTTTTTGTGGGAAATTTATTTTTGCATAAAACAGTAAAAAACCTAGGGGAGACTCTAGGAGGATGATTAGCATGGTAATATACATTAGACACTAGACTTAGATGACCAAGCTAAGGCCTAACCATCAATACATACTCCAACTTTGGAGGAAATGAGTGAAAAAACTTAGAAATTATAACTCGCTTGAAAATTAATTCGAGCAAGAAATAATTAATAAGTAAAAACAAACACTCTAGAGTAATGCACTCATGATTAAGTCTTAGGAGGCTAAGCCTTTTACAATTTCATCATGCTAAATTCATCTTATTACAATTCCCCACAGGGGTATGAAAATGCATTAAAAAAACAAAAAAAGGGCCATAATGGCCGACTTGATTTCAGAACTCTGAATTTTGAACAAGTATTTGTTCAATATTTGGTGGTTTAACTGCAAGTCCATCCTAGTGCAACTTGGTAGGTAACAACCATCTAGCCTGTCAGTCTTCTTAATTTTTGATTTTGGTCTTTTGTCACCATTGGGAGTAGAAGTTGGCTGAGAGGGTTTGGGACCCTTGTTTTTCTTATTGTTGCGAGGATGTTGCTTTTTTGGATGCTTGGTTTTATCTTTCTTTTGGGCCACTAAAGCTTTGTTAGATGTACTTGCAGTGCTGACCACTCCAAGATGCAAAAGCTTATCTTGCTCTCTAATCAGAGAATCACAGAAAGACTCAAGAGTGGGAGCTTGATAAGAATATTCTAGAGCTTCTCTCGTGGCATGAAAGGTAGACACAAAGACAAAATATGTACTACCAAGCTTAGCAAGAATAACATATATGAATTGGTCATCCTTCGTAACTATTTTACATTTTTTAGGTAAAAGTCTAACTGTTTTGAACTTAGATAAATATTCTTGAATGCAAGGGAAATCATTGGGATATAAAGTCATTAATTGATTTTTAAGCTGGTGGGCTTGAATCACATTGTGTTTACCAAATACGACTTCTAGCTTATCCCAGGATTCATTTCGATCATCAATTCCTTGAAGGTGAAACCATAAATCAAGAGAGATGGTCATTCCAATTAATCCACGCGCTTCGTAATTTTTATTATCCCATTTGGCTTTCTTTTCAGCATCAGTGGGGGGCTTCTTTTTTTCCAAGGTAATCCGATACAATCCTTCACTTTGTAGTACATCCTCCAAATGGGGTTTCCATGAGAAGTAGTTGGTATTGGTAAACAAAAGATCACTAGGACTAGCCATATTAAAATATGTAGGTGATATAGATTCAAAAGTTGACAATGACTGTCTAGATGGAAATCTCTTGAAAAAATACGCAGGTTCAAAAAAATGGCACTAAAAATGCACTTCGAATGTGAAAATTATGCCATTTTAAAAAATGGCACAAACGATAACCAAAGTGCCACGCGACAGGTAGAAGTTGATCCACGTGGTGATGGATGTACAATGAGGGTATCGAGTAAAAATAAAATCCCCTTCCTTCTCTAACTTTGACTACAAGCTCACTTTTACAAATAAGTTATTTATGAAGTGACCCACTTTTATATAATAAGTGAGAATCACTTTTTGAAGTTGCTTTATAAATTAAAGTTGCATGCAAAAAGTAACTTAAAAAAAATAATACTGAAGTTATTTTACAGTGATCTAATTTTCTAATTTGAGTGAAATGCACTTTACAAATAAAGTTATGAGATAACTCAAGGTTGCATGAACATTTTCAAAAAGTAACTTAAAAAGAGAGACTTGAATTCAAGACCTTTTATTAAATAAAACAACTTTCAACCAAGTGAGCTAATGCAAAATACATAGCAAATTTGATGAAAGAGGAGGGTTTTTTTTAACTCTTTGCCTTGAAGTGCATGCTTACCCAAAAAACCCTTGTTTTTGCCTGTAAAAAACTTCAACTAGGAAGCACACGAAAACAAGTGAAATTTCGAAAAAAAACCCGAATCTCAACAATAATGTAGTTAGATCCTTATAAATTTACTTGGAAAATGCAAGTTTTCTCTTTGTTTCTGATTTGTTGAGCACGCATAAAGTGTGGAGCAAAGAGCATATACACAAAATAAAACAATTTCCGCTATGTTTCTGGCTCATTGAGATCACACTGAGCCTACGATAAAGAGCATATGTAGACCGGAAAGAGTAGCAAATCGGGAATAAAAACAACAAAATTGAAATATTAACTCATACTTTTTTAGAAGGGTGTATTTAGATTTATACCTCTGGATCTGACAAAAAAACCCGAATCTTGGACAAACAAGAAACTAGTGTTTTTATGTGGTTAAAACCCTCTAAGAGGGAAACACTCCACGTCCCTAGCCAACATGGCCACTTGAGGGAATTTATTATAATGCAAAATAATTTTTTTTACGGAAGAGTTTCTCACAATCGATATTTAGCAAATGACCCTCCATGCTCTTTAAATAGAGATCATGGACCAATCAGGTGTCAAGCCATGGATCAATAGCCGTTAATATCGAGGAGAATATGAGCTGTCGGATCACTCTGTGTCTAGAACATATCGTGACTGTCAGATTACATAACTACAAATGCATATTAATGCATACTAAAGAAACATACTAAAGACACAATAGACCAAGTTGATCTTAACTAACTCCTAAGTGTCTAAATATCCTACCATGGAAGGGAATAGTACCAATTCCTACTACTGGGTACTTGGCATCGTCACCAAGTTCAACTTATATTTCTGTGTCCTGCTTTGTTATACTAGAAAATAATTGTTGGGTTGATGTAATATGACGAGATGCCCCATTGTGCACATAACACGTATTCCTAGGAACCATGTTGGTAGAAAGGCAAGATATCATTGAGAAATTCTTCTCGAACTTGGCAACAAACTTGTTTATTTGAGTTTCTATAGTGCTTACTACTTGCTTTTGTTGTTGCTTCCCTTTACCCTTCTTCTTATGTGGACACTGTGATGCATAATGACCTTGCTTATGACAAATGAAGCACTTGATTTTATTCAAGTCCTTCTTTTCTAGTTGTGAGGCCGACTCCTCACTCTTTCCATTACCCTTATTGGGTCGTTTACTTCCTCCCTTATTTGTTTGACCAAATAGGGCTAAGTTYTTGTTGTTGAGATTTGGGTACCTTAGAAAGTGGTCCCCCTTGTGTTTGTGAGCTTCTAAACACATGAGGGAAGCAYTTTGTACCTTGTACTATGTAMTTTGTGTCTAATTTYACTTTGACTTAGGAGATTTAAGTCAAAAGTGAAATTTGGTCATTTTAGCCTAAAGTGACAATTAATTCACAAAGTGGGTGAATTAATAGACATAAAGTGAAACTATGGAAACTTAAGTAAAGTGGGTTTTGGTTTGAGATTTAGTTGAGATGATCTCAACCATTGATTAGGGATGAGATGAGATGATCTCATCCACCCATCTTTTAGGTTTCTTTATGCTTCCTAAAGGAGGGCGCAAGGGGCAAAGGAGAGCTCATTCCTTGTTTTGTTCACTTGAGGAGAAGTAGGAGGAGCAAGAAGATGAGAACAATTGCATTGGGAGAGGCTAGCTAGGGCACATGCTTCCATGGAGAGAGGCATCTAGCTTGGAGTCTCATTTATTTAGTGGGGAGCTTCTAGTTCTGAGGAGGGTGCACTTGAGGAAGAGGGCGCATCATCAGTGGGGAGTACTTACACCTGCCAGATTGTAGTGGGATCAGTTGCAGAGGGAGGCCACACATCAGAGCTTCATTCTTGTGGAGGGTTTTCCATTCTGAGCTCACAGCTTGCATCTGGAGCAGTTATGGTGGATTTGGTAGCATTTATGAGGGGCGCACCATGCTAGGGCGCACTTGCTTTGTTTGGACTTGTATTTCAGCTTGAGACAAGCTGCTATTGTAACAAGTTCATCTATATTTTGTACTTGTTGTATTCCTCCATCTATTTCCCCATTATATAGACATATATCCAGTGTTTTAAAAACCGCCAAACCGAAACCGGCTGGTTTGACCGGTTAGATGACGGACCGGGTCGAACCGGTAGAAAAAATGAACGGGCTGACCGGTTTAAGACGGAACCGGCCGATTTGGTACCGAACCGGTCGGTTCGGTACCAAACCGGCGGGTTCCGTCTTAAACCGACCGGTTTGGTTCTGTTTTGCCCAATGACGCCCGCGGATGCCAAAAACTTATATTTTTTTGTTTTTTCTAAATCTTTAACCCTCCTAAACCCTAACAGAATGTTATAAAGGCATAACAGCTCGCTCTAAGAGCCTCACATCTCTGTCATTCATCATTTGGGAGCATTTGGAAGCATTTTGGGTTTTGGAGCAGCATTGATTTTTGAGGAGCAGCCTTGAGGAGCTTATTGGGCAAGTGTTTTGGATAGTTTGTGGTGGATTTGGCATCTCAACTAGGAGGCTATAGTTCATCTTCAAGTTTGGAGGAGTTTGGAGGAGACTCTAGAGGTATGTT
>ML831841.1:21708-55449 GCA_009831015.1 Picea engelmannii | reverse complement strand
CCTCCTTGATTATGTATTTATGTTCTAATCTCTAGATATGTATTGCACTTGGTGCCATTTTGATATATTCATGAGCATACTTTGGATATTTTGTCTCTAATTGTCTCTAATGCTTTGGAAACATGATTTAAAATCTTTCCGATCTCTAGATATGTATTACACTTGGTGCCATTTTGATATATTCATGAGCATACTTTGGATATTTTGTCTCTAATTGTCTCTAATGCTTTGGAAACATGATTTAAAATCTTAAAAATATATTTTTTCGTTAAAATTTAAATATTTTATGTATTTTTTTAAAAAGCCGGTTCATTGAAACTGGTTCGATTGGTTTATTACCGGTTCCGGTTTCGGTTCAGGTTGGACCCTCGACCGGTTCCGGTACCGGTTTCGGTTTTTAAAACATTGCATATATCCCAAACTGGCTTTCCCCGGGGGGGTTTTATCCAGGGTCATGTTGACCAAAAATCCCTGTATCAAATTTATGCATGCTTAGAAGTGTAGATCAACATTTTAAAGTTCAAGATCTAGAGGTAGGGTTATGTGTTTTAATGTATTATGC
Source organism: Picea engelmannii (assembly GCA_009831015.1). Classification (NCBI taxonomy): domain Eukaryota; kingdom Viridiplantae; phylum Streptophyta; class Pinopsida; order Pinales; family Pinaceae; genus Picea; species Picea engelmannii. Next base: position 54,887 of record ML831841.1, on the reverse strand, counting down.
ATGTGCTAACATTGAGTAAAGAAAACATTTGCAAGGGCACCTTAAAAGAGCACTTAACCATTAAACATTGAGCAGAAAGTTGGGTGATTGTTTGCTGTCCTAAAACAACAAGAGAAGACAACCACACAGTTGAAACTTAGAGCCATACTAAGGTCAAGGACAAACCTTAGGTGGCAGCCTCATAGGACCTCAAAAAATCTACACTTGTCACAACCCTTCTTGCTGGCCTTTGACTCCATTTGAGTCTCCTCCTGTGTACAATCATCCCACAACCTTTCAGAGTTAGGAAGGTTCTCACGAGCACAAACACCTTTGACAAAAGGTTTGCATGAAGTTGTGGATTCATTCATTGCCATGTTCACCAACTCTGCATCTATAATCTTCTCCCCAACTACAAGGTGATCATGAATTTGCATGACCTTCATAAGGTAACTAGTGACTGAATTTTATCTGGTTATCTCGATGAATTTGAGTTTGTTTCACAATATCATCTTTTTGTTTATGTTCTCACTTTGGTAGAGGCCAACTAGGGCATCGAACATCTTCTTTGCAGTTTTTCTTTATCTAATATATGAGGGATAAAATGATCCTTTATGGTGTCCATGAACATCCTCTTGGCCTTCACTTACGTCTTCTTGTGAGCTGCCAACTGTTGTGGATTTGTAGGCAAAGGCACAACATCCTTGACAATATCCTAGAGATCATTCTTTTCTAATAAGAGTGTAACTTTCACTTTCCGTAACAAGAAATTTGAGGCGCCATCCAGTCTATCCTCAAATCTGAGGCTAGCTAAGGCCATCCCTGAGATCTAATGCAGAAACTCATAGATTTGAAAATTAGTCATTAAAAGGAATATTAAAACCCTCTAATTGCTGGTCCTTTTCGGCATTTGATTTACTGCTAAAAACCCTTGAGAATCTCAATCAGAGAAATAGCTTTGGTACCATGTAAGTTTTTCTAACCCTAGGTGATTGTTGTCCTAATGTTCAAATAACTGAAAAACAAAATTTATTTAACCGTAGAAAATTAAATATTTGAACATTGCATCCATCATACAATAGCTGAAAAATGAATAGTGGAAGAAATAAAACACATACATACACATGGATTTCTCCTTCTAATCAACTTTTCATTCCTTTGGTCAAAGCATACAAAGTGAACTTTGCAACCTGCTTGAACCAACAACTGTATGGTCAATAAAATCATCTCAAACAGTAGTGTACAACCTGTGTAAAAGAGGGTATAACAGTTAACTACAATAGTACAACTTGCTTTGTTTTTTCCTTTCCTAGACAACAAATCGCTCTTTCTTTTCTCTCACCACAGAAGCATACTCCACCTATCTTAGAAGACATTGTATGACCTATTCTGAAGGTGTACGACCCGCACATAAAGAAAAGACAGCTACAACAGTGGTACAACCTACATGTCCTGCTGATATCTTGTTGATCTCTTTAGCATATCTGCTCCTTTTCTTCTTGATGCACTCTTCCTTCCTCCAACTCTCTTGCTCTCTTCTCATATGTGGTTGACCTCTTCTCTCTTGTCCTCTTTATGCTTTGAGAGAACCTAATCTCCTCAATCCTATCTGCCAGCTATCTCAATCTTGAGATGTACGACTAAGATTAAATCCTAATCTATGTCACTAAAGTTTTAGAACTGCTAGAACATTTCATTTAGATCCTTGAGACCAGGTCGACTTTAAAACATTAGACTTTCACTTTTCTTTTATTTTTCAAGTGAAATTACAAGATGGAATTATTGACCTTTTCCAAGGTGAACCAATGAAATGTCTTGAACCATTTCTTGCACTGTTGATTTTTCAATGTATTAGGTTAAGCATGAAGTTCATTCCATTTTATCATTTAACTATAACCATAAATGCTGCAACAACCAAGATCACAAGAAGAAGCACCATGCACAAGAACACAAAATGTATCCTGGGAAACCCTTCTCAACAAGGGAAGAAAACCCAGCCAAATCCTTTGCTATATTTTTCAAGAGAATGACCTTCACCACCAAGAAAGACCTAGCACACAAGAGGGTGCTCAAACCCTATAACTCTAGCGCCCAAGAGAGGTGCACACCTTTTCCCAAAGAAGTGTACTTGCTGAAATTTCCAAACTCACAAGAAAGATATCATTCCACGATGGGGAATTTCCCTTTACTTATATTAGACTTGTCCTATCAACTGAAGTGTCTATTGGCTCAATAGGGCCGACCTCTCTAAGTCATATTATAATTATTATTATCCAGATTAATTATCTTTTACATTTATTATTAATCACATTGAGGTAGGGTCGACTTGTACCCTTTACATTACAATTAGGGTTATAGGCAAGTCTGACTCTTGAACAATATATAGCAAAGGATCTGATACACCCACTAGTGCTCATCCACTAGGGGCACATCCATAGGGATGTCATATCTCTGGTTCACTGCATTACACAGAAGAACCAAATCTTCACACGTTCACCTGTGCTCGTCCATAGGCACGTCCACTCTACAGATCTACTTTCTCACTGCCTCACATAGGAGAATCATCTGGAGTCTTCTCATCAACTCTGCTGCTCAGAGGAGGCTAATACATCATCTTCATTTCTGTTCACATGACGATGCACCCAACACTTTGGGATTTCACACGTTCACCTTGTGCTCAGCCACATGCACGTTTAACTCAACAGATCGCCTTTCCCACTGGATAATCATTTGGAGTTCTTCTCAACACTCTGAATGGAGGAGGTCATCTTTACATTTCTAGCTCTGTCTCAGGCAGGAACCACGTACCCTTCTTAGGGGCTTTCTCTCACATTTGTAAGTTGAGAGAAAGACTCACATTGCTGCAATGATCCACACCTCACAGGTTTGTAAGCTGGAGAATGTCTCACATAGCTGCATTCATCAACACACACTGAAACCTGTGCAAGAAGCTCCTGTTTGAGCTACATTTCTCAACAATTTGTACTTAAACAACAAAGATATGCCTCAAGGCATTTATTGACAATCTTTCTCCATCCATCAATTTGTGGGTGATAAGCATGATTCATATTAAGAGGTATTCCACTTTGTTTGTAGAATTCCTTCCATAAATTACTTTTGAATTTATTGATAGGGCTGAATGACCCTGTGCAATCAGTAGGGATTCTCCCTAATGAAAGGTCCCAATTAGAACTTACACTGTTTGGAATAGGGAATCCATCCAGTTTATGGCTCAACCACCTTTAGATAGTTTTGTTCGGGTTTTATTGGTTGTGGCCCAGTGCACTGTTTATATATTTTTGAATGAAATAAATGAGATGCAACTAATTTAACATGTAAACAAGCACCAAAACTAACAAAATTGATGAGGTAAAGAAGCACTAAATCTTACCGCTTTCAACCATTAGTAAATACCAAAAAGTTACTTAAGAAAATAAAAGTAATAATCTAAATAACCATTTGTATTACAAAAAAGTTTGGTAATGATCAACTGACTGCAGTGCTATGCTTCAGGCTATAGACAAACAATTTGTGAGATAAACAAAATAAACAAGTTACTTATAAGTGAGAAAAGTTTGCACTATAAAAACAAATGCTTATAACATTCCAAAACTTAGTGAATCAACAAAAAAATTTCCACAACCCACACATTTGAGAACTTAAGCCAATCTCCAAAAAGCTTGGTTAGTAGTGGCTTCTCATTCTTTAACATTTCATAGAAAAGTCTACAAGATGCACAAGAAAAAAGCCCTTTACAGTTCAAAACCTTTGATTTATAGAAAAAGAAGAAAGGGGGGGAACTTATGAATTTCAGACACTTGGATGACTATTCATTTCCCCTCCTTGTCTATTGGTTATCTATATCACTTTGTCTTCTTTTCCCTTAAGATGATTCGACTCCCTTTGGCTATCTTGACATTCCGCTGGGCTGTTAGCCTTCCTATTTGGGTTATTCAAACTTTCCTCTATAAGATGACCTTCCATTTGAATTGATGAAGCTTCTTCTCTTTCTCTTCTCCATTTTCTCACAAAGGCCACCCATGCCTCAAAAGTTGAACTAATTGTTTCTCCATGAGAAAAGGTATGCAGTTGAAGGAAAGCTCTGTACGATGTAAAGCTTTGGTTTACCCTTTTCTCATGTTTCTCCATTTTAGGCAATAGTAAGTAATGTTATGTGCCTGGTAGGAGCCTCAATGAATCAGTGGACACTTGACTCATTAATCTTAGTGAGACTTATACCTTTCTTGAAGGGCACAATATAGCTCTCCAACTCTTTGGACACCTGTGCTTGTGGAAATAATTCATTCCTGGGTCCAAAAGAAGGGAAGTGATAGTGCTTTTCTATTTTCTTTAAATGCTCCCATATCTTAGTAGAATTCTTGACCTCACAAGCAATCCCTTGAAGAACCTCATGAGATTTGTTCTTCCACTATTTGAGGTCAGCCTCTATTTCTTGCAGTAACTGTATAGGAATAGTAGGAACTTCAAGAGGAATTTCATCTTGTGCAAACTACTAATCTTTTACTGTCTTGAACTACAGGTCAACTTGTTGGTACTCCACTTCCCATGCTTGGACATATATCTTGACCTTTGCTATGTCCAGACTCCAGCCCCAGAGTCTGTAAATGTTGTGCTCTGTTGTAGAATTTCCTCTGCACCAGGTTCAATTCATTATGCACTTTGAAGGCATATTCAATGAATTGAGGAATTTGATAGCTGGCTTTATAAATTTTGATTGGTCTTTCTTCTCCTCCAACAATTTGTTTTTCTTTGCACTCTGCTTTCTCTTTTAAGGTTTCAACATCTACCTCACTGGCTGCTATTATTTTTTTAGGGTCTTCTAGTATGTCAATCACTTCTTGTGATTGACCTGCAATCGATCTTTCTTGAGGGCCTCTCTTCCTTTTCCCGCTTCTCTTGGAGGCCAGACAAAAGTTCCTGCAAGATGTTAGCAAAGCCAAAAGAGCATGCAGGGTTAACTTTAAAAGATTAAGTTGATTGAAACTTAAACCATTCAAATTAGACAAGTTTGCAGGTTTTATTGAAAATTGACCCTGATTTGAGTTGCATGGTGCAGTAACTAGGATGTATTCTTTGGTCTTGAATGCAGACTCCTAGTGCATGTTCAAATTTGGGGAATGATGCTTGCATACATGGTCAATTGGTACCAAATGTATTCCTCTGAATGTTCGAACTGAAACATTTAGAGTTCTGAGGCCTTGAGGGTTACTAATAGGGATAAATTCAAAATTGTCAAATTGTAATAATTACCAATCGAACCAAAATCTGTGACATTTGTGATTACAATTCATGCTTCAGGAATCATTTCATCTCTCAAGTTTGAAAAGTGAGGGTTTAAGCATATGGTGCCGACAAGTCACGCTTGAACGCATACATACAGGTATAACTCACCTGCATAATTCAGATAAGCTAGTTCAACTTCATTAATTTTTTTGCTTGTGCCAACAATTCGAAATTGATGGAAAACAATCTGTGAATCGGGGCCAATGGAGAAAATCGAGGTGTAGATTTGCTTCGTGAGGGATCGATTTAGAAATTGGAATCGATTTCAAAGTCGAGACTCTCTAACACCACATTTGTGAATGAAAGGCTCGATCACATTCGAACTATTAAAAGGGTCTCACACATGGAAACAGAGATTTTTTGTGGGAAAGGAAGCTAATTGAGAAATCCAAATCTATTACTAAAGTGGGTAGGAGTTATGGCACTTTAGTAATTACCTTGAACTTATTTGGGTTAGCATTGACTGGTCCCTTTGTATGTGGCATAATATTCAATCTCTGCTCTTCCAAATGTACACTTTGACATCTTAGCATAAAAGTGGTTTTCTTCTAGGATGTTCAATTATTGCTCAATGTGTTTGAGGTGTTCCTTCCAAGTTTTACTATACATAAGAATATCATCAAAAAATATAAGTACAATCTTTTGTATATAGAGTTACAAAAGTTTGTTCATGATAGCTTGAAAAGTCGCTAGAGCACTAGTCAAGCCTAATGACATCACCTTAAACTTGTAATGTTCCTTGTGAGTTTTAGAAGATGTCTTCGCAATATCTTGCTATCATATACGGATTTGATGATATCATGATCTTAGGTCTAATATTGAAAAGGATTAGGCCTTGTGTAATTTGTCCAATATTTCATTTATGAATGGGATGTGAAATTTATTTTTTATTGTGATTTTGCTTAGCCCTCGATAGTCTATACATAAACTAAACGATCCATCCTTTTCTCAAGCAAGAAAGATTAGGGAAACATAGGGACTTTTTTGTTTCATAATGACTCTACATCTCAAGTGGTCTTGAATCATCTCTTATGGTGTTGTGAATATGGCTAAGGATTAATGTTAAATGGTGGAGAGTGTGATTTTACTTCAATCAATGTTCAATTCCTTGTGCCAGTGGTAACTGCATGGTCAATCTTGGAAAAATCCTTTCTGTTTTTCAACAATTTCTTGTATCTCCCAACTTTGGGAACATATAAGTTTAGTTGGTAGAGCCTCAGTCTTGCCCTATATATGTAGGCGTTCCCTTACGAATCAATTTTTTCATTGGATGTGATTAAATAATTTTGGTGGGGGGTGGTTGGAACCGATACTACTTATATCTTAATGTGCCATTTGAATTTGATAAAACAATTTTGGTGGTTTGCGGCATAAGTGCCTGACATTTGTGCAAGCATTCAAATCCCCAATACCATATCGACAACTCTTAGAGGGTAACATAATATTTCATTTTTAGGTTAAAATTTTGTATTTGCAATTGATTCTCGTGGCATTTGCCTATTCCTTCAATTATTATTTTTGTTTGCCACCATGACTTTCATATTCAAGGTTGGGTATACAAAGAGATTTAGTCTCCTTGCGACATTAATTTTGATAATGTTGTGTGTTTTGGAATCTATAAGTGATGTAATGTTATACTGCCTCACATGTCCCTTCAATTTCATTGTTAGTGGTTGTGTCATTCCTGCTATTGTTGCCATGAATATTTTAGGCATCTCATCTTCTTTTGACCTTGATTTTGTGTCTTTGATAATCGTCTTTTCATCTTCTTCGTCCAAGTCATTGATGGAGATTTCTAACTCATCCTCTTTTTAATTTGCTCCACATATCCTTAAGGTTCAAGGTACTTTTGGGTTTTGTGATATCCTCTTTTCCCTGCACCTTTTTAGGATTTTTGGGTCCTTCATCTGTAAGATCATGTGGGAGGCCTAGGAATTTGTTGCCCCATTGGTCAAGTTGATTATTTTGGTAGCCGTTCGAGATGGGATTTGGCTTGGTATTCTATTTGGAGTTATATTCATTAGTGTTAGTGAATTGTTGAGCATCTGAGATTCTAGGTGCATCAATTAAGAAGGAAAGGCATCTTCTTCTAGAGAGATCTTTGTGATCTTCAGACCAGGGCTTGGAAGGATTGAGGATTGGAGATTGTTGGTTTGTCAGAAGGATCTAATGTCATTCGATAAGCGGACTATCAAAGATATTATGGGTTTGATTGCTCCTAAAGAGAAGTACAAATTGAATACTGATATGCAGGGACCTTTGTGGTGCGAGTAGGTTTGGGAAGTAGATTCAACAATATGACTCCAAAAGGTTATTCTCTCTCATGCACTTGAAGCATCTTGTGTCTCATGTCTTGAATGCCGAGTGGACCTCTTTTGATCCTAAGGCTAGGTGGATTGGTAGGCTGTACAATGTCTAGTCTTTTCGTTTTAGTTACATACTATGGGTTTTTGCATGGCTCATTGTTTATCAGCGGTTGACATCTAAATCCTGTTTGTCGAAGAGTGGGATGATGAGTGTTTTTTGTCTAGTTTGTGGATCAAGGCATGGACACATGGAAAGAAGGAGTTTGTGCTATATCTGTTGCGAAGTTGTCATGCTAGTGGGGTAGTTGCAGGGGGAAATCTCATCCTCAGTCGCCTTTGGTGGCCTCAGACTTGAATCACCCAAAGAAGGTATAAATGTGAATGTGACTGGTGGAAAGGGAAGTGGGACTAATAGGATAGTGTTGGTTGAAAGGATGAAAGAATTCTCTTTAGAAGAAGAGCAAAGCAGAGCATCATTGGGAATATTGTTGCATTTATCTTGTAAAAGAGCGTGAGTAGAATAAATGTTAGGGAGCTTGCAAGCCATGAGTGGTGTTTGGAGCTTTGGAGATGGGTGCAGGCTGCAGCCGGTAGGGGATTTGAGCTGGGTCAAAGGCGTTCATTTCTTGGCTACCATATCGGCAAGGTTTGAATCCAGATTTGAACCCTAGAAAGCAATGTGATATACACGAATTCATATCCCCTGATGGTTTTATTGCCATCTAGTGTTAAAAAAATGGGAGAAATTGAGGTCGCGGTTTGATTCTCTTGTAACTCGTTGCATGATGTACTGCACATCTAGATACAATCCCTGTGTCTCAAGATGCATTATCTCCATCTGATGGAGCTGCAACAAGTGAACATGTTGAGAAACGTGGCCAAGAAAATCGTGGCTACTATGTTATCTCATTCGTATCCCGCACGAGAGGCAACAATGCCAACTAAATCTGGTTGACATAATTATTCTAGAAGCAGTTCATCATTAAAGTCATCTAACGTAATTTATCTACAACCAACTTGAAGTTAACACATCTAAGTTTCTTTATTTTTGACATAATAACGAAGAATTATCAATAGGATTCCTGAACTTGTGTTGGACTCTAAATGTAATTTAAAGACTAGATGTTAAAGCTTGTTGACATGTGCCAGCAAAAAGGCACACTTGTTGCATGTAGGACCAATTGTCTTAAGTACTTCTACTTGACCAGATCCTTCCAAGACCAACAAATCTATTACAGGTAAGATTTTTTCATCGCATAATTGATCCTTCACGTCTGGCCATTCCACTGGTGGGAAGACATACTCAATGGGGAGTTTGTCTATACCCAAATCAGCTAATGCTTTGTGCTCAAGAGCATCTTCTTTTTGCCTTAGTTTAATTGAGAATTAGCTAACAACAAAAAAAGTACCGCTGTTTGTATTATAAGAAGGTTGAGGGAAAAGAGAGAACTTGTCAGCAATTAGCCCTGCCAGAGCACAGATACCATTACAAAAAGATCGAATACTTATGGGCATGCTGTTTTGCTAAAATCTTTGGATCCTTTGAGTCCTCCGTCATATCAGAGTGCAGACAATAGAGTGCCTTTGGAGTCTTGAAAGTCATTCGTCCTGATTTATTTCAACTTATAATAGCAAATGTTTAGTTTCTTTCTTCCATAATCCATATTTCAGTATTAAAGGTTACTGTTCTTCCATTTCTGATTCTTTCTTTCGTTTCTGTCTTGATTGTCTGTTGGTAACTTCTTGTTTGTGTCGAAACCTTAACCTTTTTGTGGCTTGTTGTATCTTCTATTAATCTGTGGATAGAACGTTTTTGTCATGAATCTCTTTTTTGTTTTGCTTTAAAAAGCACCGCAACCATGCTTTCGTGTAGCAACTAGCAACTGTATGAAGTAATATCTGTCTCTCAAGTGAAATTTGACTTCTTAACTTAATCTGTTTGCTTTTATCATATCTATTCACTTTGGCAGTTGGCCACTTCTTTTTTGTTCAGGTTCAGCGGACAAGACTGTTAAATTCTGGGACCTTGAGACATTTGAGCTTATTGGATCACCTGGACCAGAGGTAAAAATGTTCATCAACAATCTTCATCAAATGAAATCGTAAAATCATTCTGTCTTGTCCTTGGCATGCATTGAGCTTGGATATCATTTTTGGCTGAGCCTATTTACAGCAATTGGCCAAGGCTGTAAATTTTGATCTGTAATTCTTTTGGATCTTACCTAATAGAAACTCATGTTCATAAGATGCTGGTAAGAACAGTGGAATAATCTATAAGCTGGTCCTTTGTGTCACAATGCTGTTTTCAAACATTCTGCTGACCAATATCTATATCAAATTGCAAATTTGTAGTTTCTTGTAAAATAGATAATTATGGGTAGTTTTTTGGTTTTTATGTAAGGTGAATGACGTAGTATACTGATATTCAGACAGGAGGAGTGCGCTCAATTATATTTAATTCTGATGGACGAACTTTGCTGACTGGATTGCATGAAAGCATGAAGGTGGTTTCTTTTCTACTAAGCAGTCCTGATGTATGCATGAAAAACTTTTCCTGTTTGAGTTTTTGTTTAGTTTTCAAGGTCTTCTTTGGAAACCATTGTTGGATGCAGGTTTTTTCTTGGGAGCCATTAAGATGCCATGATGCAATAGATATTGGATGGTCAAAACTAGCAGATCTTAACATACACGAAGGAAAACTTCTTGCTTGTTCATACAATCAAAATTGTGTTGGTATTTGGGTTGTTGATCTATCGGTATGATCAGCTACTAATAGTTTTCAAATTAGTGCATGCTTCTGTGTTTTTCTTGATTGTTTTATGCAATTGCTAGTGAGTGATCATTGTATTGACAATGAATATCTTTCACTTTTGCAGCAGGTAGGGCCGTATAATTCTGGAACTGTGCCTAGATCAAATAGGCTTGCAGTAGAGAAATTGAATTCTAACGTACATTTAGGTGTTAAGCAATCAGTGGACGCTAGTGGGAAGAATGGCAATGTGGCAAGGCCCTCTTCATCACATGGTTTGGAATCAGGATTGAAGGAAGTGAAGCTAACTTCATCATTAACTGGTAGATTATTTACTTGCTTTGCATTTAGCAATTTTATTGCTCTCTTTCTCTATATTTGAAAATTTTGTCTAATATTAATATATATTTTTTATATTATTAGGCTTATAATTCTGAAGGTATTATATCTGAATTTGCATTTTGGCTTCTGAAATGCAACTTTAGTTTTTGTTATTTCCTTCTAATTACGTTGAGAAAAATACTTGAATATAAATATGAGACTTTTCTTGTTTTATTTCATTTGTTTTTTCTGCTTTAACTCATATTTGTGTAGCTTTTGAAAGTGTTCCAAGCACACCTCAAAGAGCCGGATCAGGTTTTGGCTCAAAAAGTGTTTCTGAAACTTCCGTACCAGCATCATATGTCATGCCATCAAGGAAAAGTATCTCAACCAAACTACAGCCTACCACGAGTACTCGGGCATTATGCAGGGCTGATGTAGTTCCTGTCATTGTCCCTAGAAATAGTGTGGGGTCAGAAATGGCAGCAAATGTCAGAGAAGTCAATAATATTAGGAGAACATCTTCCTGTACAATATCATCAAAAGTAAATGATTTCATTAAAATGGGGAATAGCACAAATGACTCTGACAGGACAGAGAGGACTACCCAGTCAGCATCTATACTGAAGTCTACTGTATGCAATGATAGATCTGATGAAAATTGTGTCTGTAGACCAGATACTTCTCAGAGTGATTCTGCTGTAGTCAATGACGAGATTCAGGAAAGTTTCAAGTGGATAGGTGCAGCCAAGTTTAGGACAAAATCAACCCGTATATTTGATGGAGATCTTCAGAGCAGAGGAAGTAATCTTCAACGGTCTTCATTGTCTGGTAATTTAACTTGTCTCTTAATTGAATGAAGATAGATTTCTATGTTCATTGGGTCGCTAGGTGGAAGCAGATTATAATTTTTTCTCTTTGACAGTTAAAGTTTTGTTACATATTCCGATGGATGGGCTTTGCCATTTCACATGTATTCCCTCAATATTTATATAGTTTTCTATAGCAGCCTAGATGAACTATATTCATTATTATTAGGCTTTGATATCTTCTAATATTTTTGGATCTGAATTCTCAATTGATTATACTCCAGGAAATTTTATCTAGGACAGTTTTCTTAGTTCATATTTTGCAGAAGCTAAATTTCATTTTTCTGTTTCGTATTTGGCTGCTTTTTCATTTTTTAGCTCAGCATGTCCATTTGGATGGAAAAGATGTCCTTTTGCATGGAAAATGCCCATTTTCTAAATATATATCGTTGTTGTTGCATTACTGTCTATATGCCTTCCACATAATTGATCAACCATTTATACACAGAGAGACAGCTGCAATAGTAGAGGAATCAGTCTGCCACTGCAAGATTTATTTTTTTGGTAAGTAAATAAAGCTTTTGTATAAACACAGAATATACAAATTACAGAAGTATAATTCAAATTTCAGAGTTTCAGCTGTCCTTCCTGATACTTTTTGGGCCTGCTATGTAACAATTTATCAGCTCCACTGTTCAGATTACAAAAATGAATTGTCAAAACTATAAAATATAAACTGAGAGCACACTAGATCATTGAACATCACTTTATTTGCTCCCACAACGCAGATAGCTACTGGAAATTCATGTTGACCTATTATAGAATCATTAAAATATTAAGATGCTGCTGCTGTTTCTTGCTCATCCAGTCAATGAGATTCTGGTTCAGTGGTGAAGACAGTGGCATTTCAGGTCACCCACCAAGGTTCAATTCCACAGAGGTATGAATAAGCAGTTGGGGCTGGGGGCATGCCCTCGGTGATTTTGACGGAAGAGTACCCCTAGGTCACAGCAGCTTAGCCAAACAAAAGTGCTTGTGTTTAGAGTTTTGTTGTTTTGGAAATGGATCCTTGTATGGAACACCTCTGAAACATGGATGAAATGTTTTAGAGACATTTCAGATTTTTTGAAATGTCATATGAGCTAAGTAACAGGATACGCCCAAACCCCCCTCCATGTCACGTATCTTATGTGTCGGACATGATACACGAGGACACGTGTACGGAACGTGTCTTGTTCACAGGACACGTTTCAAACACGTGTCCGACACTTATCCTCAACGTGTCCTGCACAGAGAAGTACTTGGGCTCATGTTTTCTCATGCAAGTTGGAGCTGTGAGGTGTTTTGGTGTGTAGCTGATTGTTATTTTGCCTTACTAATGCTATTTAAAGAGGTCCCCACCCCCTCCATTTCACCCACCCTTGTAATTAATGGTAATGTTAATTGTTTCAGGATGTTTGAGAGTGGTTCCAACCTCATTGGACTTCATATGGAGAATGTAGAATTTTAGGTCCCATTCAAAATTCAACAGACTTAACAGTTTTCAGGATTTCAAGATTGGCAAGATTGCAATGTTTCCACTGGATTCTATCATGTGTGAAGGTATGGAACTGACATTTAATCAAGAGAACCAAGCCTTTTGTGTACCTCGATGTTGGTGGCATTGATTGTTGAACTCTTTTGTCATGACCCCATTAAAAATGTACCCTTCACTCAAGTATAAACTCTTCTCTTTGTCGTCTTGTAAGGTGACTTAGTGGTGTATGTGCACACCAACCTCCATCTTATATACAGACAGAGAGAAGAGTGGTTGAAGGAAAGACAAAGATGTGGGATGTGTTTCCTGATGATATGGGTTTGAACAACAGTGTTGAGTTGGCATTAGCCAACTTGGATCTTAATGAACTAGTGATAAAGCCGGTCACTTTTGATGATGGCGATCCTCTTGAGGGGTCAGCCTCCACATCAACAAATGCACGGATTTCATTGAATATAGGGGAGGAGGAGGAGGATGGAGGAGAGAGCAGTGGTAGTGATGCCAATCTTGATGATTATGACATGGAGGACTACTGACAGTCACGACTCATGAGCTATGAGATTCTTTGGAGGACTATTGACAATCACGACTCATGAGCTATGAGATTCTTCCATCTACGGTTCTAGCATCTACCCTATGGCTATTTTGTATTTGTCATTGGCATTCCCACCTATAGTATCAATGACTCTAACTTAGTATCTATTTACATTGTAATACATTTTGATTTTAATGACTTAATGAGATTGAGAATGCTGTAGCTTATGATTCTAATTTCTTGTGTTCAGTGTTTGTCATTTGATCATCATTGATGTTACAATGTATTATGTTATATATTTTGTATCATGTAAATCTTCTAGTTTCTAACAAAATATGAATCTTTATGTCTATATTTCATTTTTGTATGTGTAATTAATTTTTTTTTTTATATATATAATTTTTTTAAATATATATATATATATATATATATATATATATATATATATATATATAAACGTGTCCTCCGTGTCCTGTTTCCGGGGGTCGTCGTGCCCGTGTCGGATACTCATATTTCCGTGTCCTGTTTCCGGGGGTCGTCGTGTCCGTGTCGGATACTCGTATTTCCGTGTCTTCTGTGTCCCGTGTCTGGTGACTTAGCATATGTGCTGTTTTAGTGATTTGAGCTGGTGTTTTGGTTAGTATTATCACAAGATCTAGCACCTTTGTACAAAGCCTTTCATCAGGGCTAAGACAAGTGTAGCATGGAAGTGTTACCGCTGTCACCTTAGCAATCACTTCCCTCGTTTTAGTGAAGGGTGAAATCCAACACATTGGAGGCTTCCCTAGTAACCTCAAGGAATCCTATAGCAAGATGAGACCAAGTCTATGGCCTCCTGTATTAGTTACTCAAATAGACCACCTCTAGATCAAGGTTTTCAAGGTAAGCATAAGGTGGTTCAAGGAAGCAATTTCCAGATTTGTATATGTGAAGTATCTAAGACAATTGGTGATATCTAGCAAATTTAAATAGGTCAATAAGGTACCCCAAACACTACAAATAAAATAAAAAGCTATGGTTGTTGCAAAACTTGTGTAAAAGATGATGATTTTCAGCAATATATCAAGTTAAAACAACAGCAATAAATCAGCCCTTTAAACAAGTTAAAGATCAATAAAACTAGGGCTCTAACAACACAAGTTAAACTAGGGTTTTACAACCAATTATTTTCTGAAATGATAAGAGCACATAACATCCCTAGCAAATGCAAGACGTCAAGCCCTAGAGGTCAGAAAGTTGAATTAGCAATGCAATAAATGATGACAAGATACATTGAAAGGATAAAATGCCAATTAAACCCTAGACGTCTAACCTAGTTATGGCTGAAAATTACAGAATAAATGCGACAAACCCTAATCTAACCCTAGAACAAGAAAGAAAAGGTAGGTTTTGGTATTGAGGATTGACTAAAGGGATTTAAGACTAGTGCCTACCATTTCCTACGGCTCATGGAGTCAAACTATGAACTTTCTTGAAAGATAAAGGTGAAACATGGATTTTGGATAAACCCTAAAGTAGTTCACTACAAACCTTAGGAATCTATCCTATAGAATGACAACTAGGGTAGTCCACTACAAAGCCTAGAAAGTTTTCCTATGTCCTTTAACAAGCTCTTACAGATAATATCAAGGGAAGGTTCTCCACTAGAAACCTTCCTAGGGTTTGCAAGATAGGATCTATGTAAGAAAATTACAAAGAAAAATGCATTTTCACCACTTTGATAAGCACATCCACATTTCCCACAAAGACTTAGAAAGAACACTTACTAGGTAAGTCAATGGTCATCCACGAAATCCTAATCATTAATCATTCATCAAACTTGAGAAAGCATCCATACATCATCTCTCTAAGAAGGTGCATAAGTCATTCATCCATAGCAAAGGGGAAAAGATAGAAGTAGACTAGTAGTTGTAATCCTCCACAAGTAGCAATGTGTTAAAATGAGGAAGCACTTCCCCTATTTATATGAGGAAACCAAGTGCTTTACACTCTATTAGCTAATATCCTCCTAAAATCTCCTAAAACATAACAAATCCATGATACAAGGTGAATAGGTCTAAGGCTGATCCACAAAAATGGCTCTAAAACAAAGATACAATGCTAAAACATGAAAACATCCTCCAAAAATGCCACACGTGTGAGTGTAAAAGGCTCATAAAGTTGATGTCATCTCCAAAATGGGGTGTAAATGCTCCAAAAGCCATGTCTCTCCCCAAAGGGTGTAATGTATCGTCAAAAGTCATGCCTCCTCATCAAAAGGTCATGTCTCCTCATCCAAAAGGTGTC
Organism: Picea engelmannii; assembly: GCA_009831015.1. Lineage (NCBI taxonomy): Eukaryota > Viridiplantae > Streptophyta > Pinopsida > Pinales > Pinaceae > Picea > Picea engelmannii. The sequence goes on along the minus strand of ML831841.1, from coordinate 39,061 downwards.
AACTCATCATCAAATGTGCTAGGTTGGCTCAAGCATGTGTCACATCATCCTCAAGTGCAATGTCCTCTACCAACATCATGTCATCGTCAAGGGAGAGGGCTCCGTGAGCCCTCCAAAGGGGTGTACCATCATCATCAAGTGCCATGTCATCATGCAAAGCCTCAATGTCCTCAAGGGGGTGCAATGTCATCAAGGAGCTCCATGCTCTCTCCAAGTGACACGTCAAGCCATGTATGCAATGTCCTAGCTCCAAGGTGCAATGTCCATGGTCCAAGGTGTGATGGAGGGTGTCAAGAGGTGTGCCAAGTCATCACGTGGTCCAACGCTCATCATCAAGGCTCCAATGTCCTCCAAATGGTGTGTAACGTCCTCCATGAAGTGTGGGAGAAACATCATCAATGTCCTCAAATTACTTTGTCCAAGCATGGGCTCAAAGAATTAAGTGAGACCAACCATCATGGATACAAGAGTCATTATAACATAAAAAGTGAGTCACATTTTAATGTAAAATCCACGTAAGTAGATCACATTAGGTATCTTCTTCAAAATTCACACTATCTTATGACTTTATGCAATTTGCCAAGTTTAGGTATGGGAGGACCATCATAGAACCCTATTAGGTTTGCTAGTACCCAAGTAGAGGAGTATTTTCCTAGAAACCTATCAAAGTGTAAGTGTGACTGAATGATATGATCTGGGGTTTACTTAACGGTCATGGTGTCATTGACATGCAAGGCCACGCGTGATATTCATCTTCATGAGCACCTTTGTAGAGGAAGCGCTTCATGCATTGAGTTACCCTTTCCTTGACACTCTTTCTTTCAACCCCTTATATTTCCTTTTGATATTCTTTTATTTTCTTTGCAAGCCCCTTCTTTAGATTTATGCATTTATTGCATCAGGGGTCGGGATAATTCAATTAAGTCCTTTCCTTAGATATGCTTTCATTGCATTAGGACTTGGGGTGATGGCCTCATAGTGAGGGGGTAAAGCTCAAGCTTACTTGGCTTTTAATTTATCATTCACATCCCAAAAATTTTCTTTTGCATTTTGAATTTATAACATGCTCTTTCTATTTATTTTACAGCTGCATCAACCTTGGGCATTCAAGCCCCTTCTTCTCATAGGAGGATGAAGTATAGACATTTTTGGGATACATGTAATAGCCAATCCCAAAAGATAAGACAACAAAAGGAAAATAGATGGAAAGTGTTAAGTATGGAAGGGCACAAGTACATTACCCCTATCAAGGCCTCCTAGTAGTATCCCTTTTCCCCAGGAGTGACAACACTTGACTAGAATACATATGATGGTCACCAAGGTGAAACAAGGCAAAGAGCATGACTTCCAAGCATCACGATTCATTCTCTGACTTCAACCCATGATCTTTACCTAAATGCCCAATATATTAAATGTAAACACTTTGTATGAAACAATGGCTAATATACCTCATGTGTGTTGGACCACTATCATCGAATGAATATGCTGATCAAGTGAATGAGCTGAGCAATGATTAGTAAGAGGCATTTGAGGGGTTGCTGCCTGTGGAGAATGTTGGTCATCATCTCTTGGACCACTGTCTACAATGTGGATCATGAAGAATGATTTTCTCTAGTTACCTCTAGGTGAGGGGGAGGGGGAGGGGGGGTAACAGTCGCAAACTAAAAAAAGAAAAGTAAAAAAGAATAGAGATAGCATTAAGAGAAAATGGCTCCATAAAAAGTCTTTAGGTAGGTTCTTAATCTCCAAAGTATCTCTTTTAAGCAATGACTATGCTTTAGATAACCTAAAGATGAGGACTCAACAACCTCCGAATCTAGTTTTTAAATAGACTTTGAATATACAATGAACCTCTTTTAAATAATGACTCGTATAATGTTGGTAACCAAATAGATAAGAAAGAGAAGACATAACACCACAAGGGAGATCAAGTTCGGTGGAAATATTTACCTCCAAGACCAAGATCCATCGCAAAAATTCCCCCCTTCATCTCCATCATTGATTTTAGGAAGTTTTCACATATATAGATGGATAGGAAGCTCATGTCCCATAATACACTGTAATGACAAAGCTACCTCTTATCATCGATAATGTTGGGGATGTGGATTCGAAGAACTAAATAACGGTTTATTGGCTGATTGATCTACCTACCATTTGATTTGATCTCGTCTTGGGTGAGGGGCTTGAACTCAATTAGAAGAATGTTTCGTTCACCATATTAGATGGAGATGGAACATTAACCCTAATTTCTTAGAAAGCAATTTATAAAGAGAGGCCTTAGGCCTCCCTGAATGATATCTCTTTGTTTGGCTTTATTTCCAGACTATGAACAATATATTGGAATTTTTGTCTCTTTGTGTTTTTGCGCGCACACACACACATATTTGTTGTATCCTTGCTGCACTGTATCTTGGTTTTCTAAAAATTTGTTGTATCCATTTCAGATACTGTACTTGTATTCAATCTCATATTCGTATCGATGCAACTTAGGTTTTTCTCATGCAAGTGGGTTGCTTGTGTTGTCTAATCTCTTTGGGTTAGTTGTAGTGGTTGTCTTGAATTGAAAGGAAGCACTTTCAAGAATATTTTCTCATCTGATTAGGATGTCTTTCAATCGATGGTGAAGCATTAGATTTCCTTCATCTTTGGTTTAACTATAGTTCTACTCCTATACTTGATTTTTTGAAGTGTCTCTTTGTCTCAATTTTCTGAAGAATCATGTCCAATTTGATGCGTATCAACGCCTTTAATGGTTGAGGGAACATGCTTAAGTTACTTTTCCATCTGTGGACATGCCTTCCTCTCTTTCCAACTTACACAAGTTCTTCTTTAGGAATCCTTTCAACCCCTCGACAACCTGTAATGAACCAAATGGTTCTTCCACTGAGCATCCATAGAGAAGAGGGACAAGACCTCATAATGTGAAAATACGTAAAATAATGATGTGATTGATGTAATGATGATTGATAAGAGTACAAATGTGACGTATAAATAATGAATGAAGGGTTAAGTCACTACCACAGAGTGTCATTGTTGGAAAGAGTCACCTATTAGTTAACTAGGTTTGATTATGTAAATTACATGTCTCCCCTCCTTGAGATGCTTCGCCCTCGAAGCAATTGAAGAAACAAGACACACAGATCTTCTAATTTTGAAACAATATTGTGGCATTGCAAAAGGGGTCAATCCATTCTAGGTCATTTTTTTGGGATTGTCAGTTGATATGACTCAAACAAATTTTCTTGGAGTGCGACTCTAGGTATGCCTTCGGTTTTAACTCGAAGTTGTATTGAAATTACGATTCTTTGAAATGCAAATAGTGTCTTTTTTTTGAGTAATGTTGGCATTGGTAAGTTGATTGGTCAATGCTATGACTCTTGTTATTAGAACGACAATAAGGGTTTCTTGAAAGTTTTTTCTTCACTATCTCCACTTTAGGATACTCATAAATAACCTTAAATTGTGTATCTATATCTTCATTAGATGCTTTTATCGATTTGTCGATTGATAAAACTTCCTTTACAATAATAGTTGGATTTTTAACTTCATTGGGTATGTAGATGTTTCCACGACGATAAATTACTTTTCGACTTTTGAATTTGATATTCCCTTTTGTTTAATCATTTGAATAAGGCAAGCAAGGTTTGCTTATTTTTCAAACTTATTTTTTTTCTTTTTCTAACTTAAGTCTATGATTTTCTTCTTTTAAAGATTGTTTTTTTTACTTCACAAACTTGTAACTGTCTTTCTAATTCTTTTCCTTCAGGTTTGTTATGTATGGATTCTTGATTACTTTGAATGACGAGACTTGGAACATCATCTAGATCTTTTGATTAGGAGGCTTCTATGCACTTCATTGTAACATCATGGAACGCTATTTTTTTTATACCATATAATCAAGTGATCTTTTAATTTTGTGGTAAAAGTTCCAAGCAATTCTAACCAAGAAGATTTAAGAACTATATCATAGTCTTGAATGGATGAAGCATAAAAATTTGATTTCAAGGAGTAATTGCCAAAACACCACAACAAAATGGTGTAGTAGAGTGGAAGAATCGATCAATTATGGAGATGGCTATGTGCATACTGAAAGGGTGTCATTTCAGTTATCAACTTTGGGGTGAAGTAGTTCAGACAGTAGTATTTTTGGTAAATCGTAGTTCGACAAAGGTGTTTTGTGGTAAGATCCCATATGAAGATTTGTGAGGAAGGAAACTAGAGGTAACAAATTTCAAAATTTTTGATTGTTTAGCTTATGCACATGTTCCAAATATAGATAGACATAAGTTGGAGGCTAGAAGTAGGAAATGCTAGCATCGAATCAAATGCATACAAGTTATATGATATAGCAAAGAGAAAAGTTCTTAAAAGTAGAGATGTAATTTTTGATGAGAGACCCCCACATGTGCATACATCAGAATGGAAAGGTGAAGTTTTGCAGGTTGATAAGGAAGAACTTGAATTCAAAACTCTTGTCACATATAGGAGGTGAAGAAGAGAAGAGGACGAAGAAGAAAAAATAGAGTTGGAGTTGGAAGAACAAGATGGTAGTCAATCACAGAATGATGGAAGTCAGTCTTAGAAAAGGCCAAAATGGTTCTATTTGACTCCTCAAGATGCAAAGCCAGGTGAGATACAACAAGGTGAGAAAAAAACAAGGTCAAAATCACCACAACAACTAAATCTTGCTTTCATGAGTGAAGTTGTGCGTTTTTATGATCCAATTCTTTTTAATGAAGTAATCAAGAACAAGAATGGAGAGATGCAGTGCAAGTAGAATATGATGCTTTGATGAAAAACAACACCTAGAAATTAGTTGAGTTACTCCCAAATAATAAATTGATAGGATGTAAATGCGTATGTCACACAAAGTTTGAATCAAATGGTTCTATTGATAAATATAAATCTAGGTTAGTTGCAAAAGGATATGCACAAACACAAGGTATAGATTATGAGGAAACATTTGCCCTTATTGCAAAATTAATCACAATCAAAATGTTAACTCTTGTAGCATAGTTTGGATGTCAGGTACACCGGATGGGTGTTAAAAGCACATTGCTAAATGGGGATTTGCAATAAGAAGTGTATATGGAGCAACTTGAAGGATTTGCAGTTGAAGGGGAAGAAAAATTGCTATGTAAGTTAGTGAAAGCCTTGTATGGATTAAAACAAGTCCTTTTAGCATGGTATGAAAAGTTAATAAGTATCTTAAATCAAGAGGTTTCAAGAGAAGTGATTCTAATTCTAACTTGTATATTAATTTTTTTTTTGAAGATATTATCATTATGGTTGTATATTTTGATGATTTAATCATTAGAAGTAGCATCGATGACTTGATTTAGGAATGAAAATATAGTCTTTGTAAATAATTTGATATGACTGACTTGGGATTATTATATTATTGTTTGGGCATTGAAGTTTGGCAACAACGAAATGAGATTTTCATATCACAGACAAAGTGTGTTTCAAAATTGTGGAAGAAGTTCAGAATGGAAGAATACAATCCCAACAAAACACCAATGGAGGTAAATTTAAAGCTTTCGAAAGATGATAAGTCTGAGGTGGGTAATGAATTGCTTTATCGTCAACTTGTAGGAGGATTGATCTATCTCACCACAATTAGATCAGACATAACTTTTGCAACTGGAATGTTATCAAGGTTTTTAAATTGTTCCAAGGAAACACATTGGAATGTAGCAAAGAGAGTACTTAGGTATATCAAAGGTACCTTACAGTTTGGTATTACATTGGAGAAAATGATGACTTCATGTTGAAAGGTTTTTCAAATGCAGACTGGGAAAGTGATATAGATGAAAGGAAATCTACAAGAAGTTATGCTTCTACCCTTGGTAGTGGAGTGATTTCATGGGCAAGTAAAAACCAACCTTCGGTAGTGCTTTCAACAACAGAAACAGAATACAAAGCAGTTGTTCGAGCAACTTGTGAAGTAGTGTGGCTACGTAGAATTTCAAGTGAATTGAAGCTTCCACAAATGCAACCTACAACTTTACATTGTGACAGCCAAAGTGCCATCAAGATGACAAAGAAATCGATTTATCATTAAAAAATAAAACATGTTGAAATTAAGAATCTCTATATTAGAGAACAAGTGCAGAACAAAGAGATAGAATTGATTTATTGCAGGTCTCAAGATCAAATGGTAGACATTTTCAATAAAGCACTCAATAGGGATAAGTTCGAAAAATTTCAAGAGATGTTAGGAGTTGTGGAAAAGGAAATAAACATTAAGAGGGGGTATTAGATATTGTAATGTTTATTTGATCTAAGGAGTAATTAATGCTATGAACTAAAGTAATAATGTCAGAAAGTGGAAATAATTCATACACAATAAACGAGAGTTATGTTAATGCAAATTAGGTGAGTGGTTCCTAACGGGAATAATGAAACCTACTAAATATATATATACAACACCACTTTATGTAATTTGATACACATCAATATAATACATCTCTCATTCAGTCTCTCTTGCTTGTCTCTTGTATATTCTATATAACATAGTTTAACAAAATTGTCGTCAATAAAATTATTAGCGTTTGATAGGCCAATGGTGATGACCACTGATTCATTTTGAATGATTCCTCTCAATTATAAATATGTAATAAGTTGTAAATGATAGTTTTGTAAGAACATTGATTTGTTCTTCCATTCTAATTATTGGAATCCATTTTCTTTTCTTTCACTTATGTAATGATATCCTTTACTAGTACCCTTTTACACTAGATGATGAGGTCCTTCTTAATTGTAATACTCATAACTAAAATCGAGACTTGGCACTTATTTTTTGGAAATGCATTGTATATTTACATTACTAAAGAAAAAAGGAGAAAGGGTATATAATGAAACTCATATCCTCTTCCTCAAAACTACTAAGGCAAAATTTGAAATCAAAATACACTACTAAATCTAGGGATTTGGCATCCTTTATCAACAAGGCACCTTTGGCCATCAATGACATATGTACCTCATCCCTCCACATGGAACATAAAGTAGACAAAGAATCGACCTCATGATAAAAAACATACCTACATTGGATCTCCTAGAGAGTAAATAGAGTAGAGATCCTCAAGAAGTGCAAAATCCCAATAAAAGATGAACAAACCAAATAATTACAATCACCCAAAAGGGTCGTGCTCTAATGAATCCTCCCCTAGAGATGAATTGAGTAATGATTCTGGACATACTGTGAATCTTTCCTTGCAAATTGACAATCCCAAAAAATATGCTTCATTGTTTCAGAGCACTTGCATACCGAGCAAAGACCATTAAAAATCCCACCCTTTGCCAACCTAGCCTTGGAGGGAAGCCCTTGATATATAACCAACTATGAAAAAGCTCTTAGGAAAGGCGAAAAATCTGAACATTGTGATTTTGGCAAACCCACTTGTCCTTTGAATTAGTGGAAACCCAACGAGCATAGAGGATTGGGGCTAGAGCATGGCGTTGATATAAAAGGGAATAAAGCCTCTTGGAATCATATTGTTGAAGAGATAATTGGCACTCCTTGTGATGGAATTGTTTAATTTAAAGAGGGTTAGTTTATAAACCTTAGTATACCTTAACCCTATTACTTTTTACATTATATACTTAATATATTACAAGTATATAATATAATTACGTTGAAGACATTTCTTTATGGAGGTGTATCCTATAAATCTTCTTCACATCCAAACTTGTCAATATTTATTAATGGTTTGCTTAAACCACTTCTATTGTGACTCCCAATCTCGAATTGCTTTGTTCACTGCGTCGATACTTTTGATTTTTGTTGGGCACTCCTCCACATGATCTATTTCTTATCATGGACATGGGCAATGATTTGCGTGGGTGTTGTGCGTGAAAAAATATACTTTTGTCAATCGCCTTGTGAACAACACCTCAAACTAGGTTTTTCTTTTGAGGATGTCATCCCTAAATTGACTGTCCCTCAATCTTGCATTCTAATATTTGGGTTGGGATTCTACTTGATGCATAGGTGAACAATTTCATGGCAATCAAACACCAAAATTTTGCAACAATCAAATCTCTCTCTTAGATTGGGCTTCTGATCATCACTATCACCATGAAAATTATGTTTTTGCATCAAAATCAACCCGGGGATCAAAGAATCAGAGACCTAAAATTGGATCTTGCCTAGGGTTGAATTCCATTTATTGTAGAAGTGGAAATTCATGACGTTTAGTTCAATGGTCATCTCTGCTGGGTATCAAAAAGGTTTTTGGTGGAATTCAACGTTGAAGATACCAAACTTTATTGGTTTGTGACGTAACTCTAGAAGATTACCAGGAGCAAGGCATAGGTTTTATGAAGGATCTTTATTAGTAGATTAGGTACTCATCTGACATTGGTACTTGCTTAAATAAAATATGAGGGCTTGGAGATCAGGTGGTGTGATGGTTGAGGAGGTGTTGGATCATTTAGAAGGTTTGTGCTTCTTCAAACATAAAATTTCAGGGTGGCTTTTGCTTTATCAAGATTTGGTTGTCGAGAGCAAGGTTGACAAAATTGACATTACTAACTCAACATGTGCGTTGTGTGGTAAGGACAAGACAATTCAATGTGTTTTTTGGAAATGTAAGATTGCTAGAGTTTTTTAGGCATGGTTTCAAGCCAAATTCCACTCCCTTTTTGTAGTCCTGCTCTAATAGAAGGGGCCCCTTCTGGGGAACACTTGGATGGTTAGGGACAACTACAAATTTCTTTGGCATAGTTCGATTGGTTGCAATTGGCCTTATGAGGAAACATCAATGTAAATTTACATTTAATGCCTATGATCTTTGAAGGATCCTTAGAAGTAGATAGGATTTGTATAGGGAAGATTCATTCTTAACACCATGGTTTTTTCCTGGGAGGTTATAGAGTGGGTTAGGGAGATTGGTTAATAGTCTCTTGTGGTTTTGATAAGGCATATGATTGGGTTGATTGGTCCTTTATCTGGGAGATGTTGATTTTCTTGGGTTTTGGCCCTCAATGTGTTGCCATGGTGAATACCCTCTTCACTATTTCTTCGATTTTTGTCTCAGTCAATAGGGTCTTATCTCCATGGATCTTCTTGCATCGCTCCATCCATTAGGGGTGCCTTTTGGCTCCATATTTATATCTCTTGACCACATATGCTTTGGGCTACTTTTGAAGGTCACCCACGTTGTGGGGTAGGTCCATAGTATTCTTCTCTTGAATGGATTAGTGATGGTTAAGAACCACTTTACTTATGATTCTCTTCTTTCAATGAGGGCGGAAAGGGATTTTGTTGATGGGGCCTTTGTTGTTTGGAGACTTTTTGTGTTGCTTCAGGTAACATGGTTAGTGATCACAAATCAGATTTTTGGCTAGTAGGGTTGTATGCACCTTTGGACTAGAACTGTAGCTTGTTCTTATGTTTGCCTCAAGGTTATTGTCTACTATTTGGCTATTCCCTTTGCAGTTGGTCTATAGCCAATAGCTATGTGGGATTGTTGTCTACAGAGACTGTAAAGCAAGCTTCATGTTTGGCACCATAAGGATCTCCCCTTTGTAGGTAAGACGACTGTTGTTGGTTGTATTCTTTAGGCTTCTCATGTGTACTATGTCTCGTACTGGTTTCCTAGTAAGACCTAGTTTCAACCACTTGAGCAGATTTTGAAGGTCTATTTGTGGTCTAAGTATGGTGGGGAGTGGGGCCTTCCTTTGGTACCATGGGGATGTTTGCACTATGCCCAAGGACGAGGGGGACTTGGTCTTATTGATGTTGCCACCCACGATATCATTCTAGTGGGGAAGTGGGTCGTGTGGTGTCTTGAGGGTTCAGTGCCCTGACATGTCCTATTTCAACATTGGGTGCTTATCGCGTGACACACATGTCATTATGGATTTGGAGGATAGATGGATACATCGCCTTCACATTGTTTGTTCGGTTCGACTTTCTTACAATGTTAGGGTCCTACCCTAACCCTCTTATGTAGAATACTTTATTAATGAATGAATGAGGCCACCTTCCTTGAATAAGGCCCACTAAATAGTTAGTTAATAGTTACTCATTATAAAAAGGTTCCTCTTCATTAATAAGGCCCAAATTAGTTAGTACGCCCTCATGATAAGTTGGCCCATAGATAGTTAAGATTGAGTAGAAGGTTATGTAATGTTTCCTCAAGATTTGTTATTGTATTTGGAGCTTTGCTCCTAGAGATTGCCCCCTTGAAGAGGCAAGTGAACATAGTTCTCTATTCTTGAATATCATTAATACAAGAGATCTTTCTTAGGGTTTATCTATTTTCTCTCATGTTCACGAGTATTCTATTGCATTCTATGTGATTGCTTTGAATTTTTAGGGTTAAGTATATTCCAAGTGGTTTGGAGCTCTTTCTTGGGCCAAAAAAGGAATATTATTTTTTCTCTTTTTGCAGATTTTTGACGGCAAAAGGAGGGTGGTAGCATTCAGATCCATTTCTGAAACTTGTTGTGCAGAATTTGAAGAAACTAGTTGCAGATTTGAATTCCTCTCGAAAAAATACCCAAGTTCCAAACAAAAATCATCCAAAATGGAGTCCGAGAAGTGGAGTTATCGCTAATTTAAAATTAACCTTTTTTAGGATTTTTTCCAGTGACGACTGCGAATTTTGCAGATTGGATATATTTTTATAGAGTGCACAAATTTCAGTCAAACCAGTGCCTGTTGTTCCCCCCATGCTAGGGATAACTAAGGAGATGACGTCTCGAGGCCCTCAGGTTGCAGTCATGGAGTACCGAGAGGCAGATGAGTAGGTAGAGTCCATATCTTACCACATCTCACCATTTGATCGAAAGGTAGCAACATCCGCCACACCAACTTGGCTCCTAGAGGACAACAGGTCTTTCTCCATGAGGTAACAAGTCCAGTATTGTGGTAAGCTTCATTCTAATAAATGAAGCATCTGAAAATGTTGCAAAGGGTCCTTTCTTCATTTTGAAAACATTTGCTTGGAAATTATGCCTTTTGCCTCATTTCACCTTGGTGGTTGACATGTTATCTTAGTAAGTGGTCATCCTTGGGAAAAAGCGCTGCTACTAGGCGGTCTCCTTGAAGGGCCATTGTACCACTCCCACACATACTTATCACTCTCCATACTTTTTCCCTTTCGTTTCCCCATCTTTTGGGTTTTCGGGCATATTGACCCAAGAAGGGCTTGTACCTCATTTCATGGGAAGGAGGGGCTAAAGGCCCGAAGGTAGATTGCAGTTGCTATAAAAGAATAAGAAACTAATGCTGAAAACAAAGTGAACACAACAAATGACGACCATAAAAAACCGGTCCAACTTGAGCTCTACCTACTCAGTGCCCGCCCCGATTGCAAATGCTAAAGCTTGAAACCTTATAAAGAGGACTAGCAAATTACAAATAAATGAAAGCAGGGGTTGGAAAGATGGCTAAAAAAGGGGTCTGGGAATAATAGCACCTAAATAGTTTGTAACTCAAGAGCTATGTCAAGAAACCCCATGCCCAGAAGTCACACCCCCATTCACCTCATACTCTTTACATGACTTAGAGAGGGTCCTCTTGGGAAACACTCCTTGACTTGTGGAATGATCTACCCAATAGGTCACCATGACAACCCTCCCATACTTAAATTTGGCAAGTCGTATAAGGTTGTTGATCATTTGTTTATTTTGAAAAGGGGGGATTTGATGCACATGTTTGGGTGGTTCTTTTATTAGATATGGCTTACTTGGCATGATACTTGTGACTTGTGGACCCTTGGAGGGAAAATTTGTTTTTCTTTGTAGGGCCTTGCCAGGTGAAAGTCTTTTCGTGGAGGCACAAGGTTACTTGGACCCTCATAGGGGCATGAAGCCCACATGTTGGATGATGTGCCCCCTCTCATTGGACACATGGGAGGATGAACATTGCCTTTGGAGGCACTTGGAGACCATGAGATGATCATATGCCAGCCCCTTGCACACCAACGTTGGCCTTTGGAGGCCTAAGGCGTCATCTTCTAGGCCCTAGACATCACATTTGCTTAGGGTTTTTGATGGGGGTTTCATGGTTTGATAGTGATGTGGCTTGGTTTGATGGAGAGAGATGGTTTTCTTGTCACTTTAGCACATGGCCTTTGGAGGCCCAACGATCTTCATCCCAAGGAAAAACGTCTCTCTTGGAGGCCTAGCGTCACCCTTACTAAGGGTTTATTTCATGTAATTTTTAAATTTTAAGTTGTAAAAGGGAAAATAGAGGAGGCCCACCTCCCTAATTTGTGATTGACTTTTCAAAAGTGGACAAATTGGTTTAACGAGACCTTATATAAACAAAGGTCTTGTCTTTTCATTTTAATAACACAACTCACTTGAGGTTTACATACTCTTGGCTGAAATTTTCGCCTTACTTGGGCAAATCGCTTTGTCTCTCTCTTGTGCTATGTGGATGCTTTACTTGTCTATTGGACAAAGAAACTAAGGCACTATCTCTTGTTGCTTGTCTCTTTGCTATTGTGGTGGAATATTCTTGGTTAAGAAGGGTTTTTCTTGCTATCTCTTGGAATTGGTAAGGAATTTTCTACATATTGTGTTATTTCTTCTTGTTTCAAGGTTATTTTAGTTTAAACCCTTGGAGGAGTATAAGGTCATACACCCTCCACCAAGATCTATCATTATTTCCATCGAATAAGCCATTTTGCAAAGGTTGTTACAAGGAGTAAAAGGGCTTACACCCTTGTAGATTTACCTTGCTAGGTTTTGTTTTCTCTAGGGAGTAAAATGGCTTACACCCCTAGAGAAGTAACAAACCCTAGCTCTTACACAAGAGACTCCATTAACTCAATTGATAAGGCACTAATCTACTTGCATTGGAGATATAATATTGTTGCATTGGTATACGTGAAATATTGAGATATTGCAATTGTCTAAGTTGGATTTGATTCTACATGCTATAAGCCTTCTTGTGCCCTAGGGGCGTCTTGATTGGCATTGTAATTCTCTTTGCTGTTATAAATTAATGCTACAGCCATTAGGGCTGCTGCAAAATAATCTTTCTTTCATCTATTGCTCACCATTCTACCACTAAACATCATTTGCAAGCTGTCATATTTAATCTACTAGTTGTTAGCTATCTTTTGGGTGGATTGTTTGCTGATTTAGGTGGTTAGAAGTTGCTGATGTAGCAACTGTTTGCTGCAGCCATTTGACTGTCATAAAAACATGCTGATAACATCATATAACACCCCTCTAAACATCACCAAAGTTTTGCTTAAGTCATTGGAAGTTTAACTAGTCATTGCTAGCTTTGTTTCCATCATCTTGTACTTGATTTTGGTGGTTAGATTTGCAGCTATTAACTTCATTCATTGCTGATCTATATATTTCTATACGCTGCAATTTTGGGACAACAAGATTTCTTGCTGATTCCTCATTGTTTAAAGGCTTGGTTTATCACCTTTCGTCTTGTTCCAGGCAGGGCTAACATTGTTTTGCAGGTATCTAACACTTGACAACTATTTATCCTCTCACAAGACTCGTCTTCAAGCCTTTCCTCATCTCCAAACTTGACCTATGGGGGTGCTCATTCATCATCATCTCACTTTCCATCTCAAAACCCCTAGGGTCACTGAGATTCCCCCCTTGTGGTGATTGCATCATCACTAAAGCGAGGGGAGTGTCTATCTAAGGTGACATTGGGTAGGTACTCCCGTAGTTGTCTTACCTTTGTGGTTTGGGTTGGGCTTTTTCCAAGCTACAATTCGTGCGATTATAGTGCCAATAGAACCAGAGAAGCTGTGCCATTTCATAATTGGGGTAATAATAGCTAATATGAGAAGACTAGCAAAAGTTGTGATCATTTTACATTTTCTCCCTCAAACCCTACCTTGAAAAAGTAAGTTATTCAAGAGCTTTTTCTTGGGTTAGCAAGCCCCTAAATTTTCAAATTTTTTTTAGAGACATGTTTGGTCGTCTTTAAATAACATAGTGATCTGTCGTTCAGTGGGTAAAACTGCGGTCAAGGTAGAGTACATGTAGGAAATACAAGTGGAATCACATTGTTGGAAACCTTTGTATACAAAATCTCACTTCTATGTACCCTTGGGTATATAGGAAGTCCCCTAGGTATACCTGAAACCAACTTTAGATAAGCTAATTGTCTGTCTTGTTGCTATAGCACATTGAGAACAACACTCGGGAAGTTCACTCTTTAGTCCCTGGGTAGTCGAGTAGTCTGTTCAAGGGAACGATTGTGCCTCCTTAGTTAGTGCCTTGAGATATTGGGCTGAGTACTACTGTTGGACCCTGCACATATATTAGAGATCTATAGCACTTGACACTCCCTTCTTCTCAGGACACGGTAACCTTTTTAAGTGAGCTCGCCTATGGTGAAGTCCTATTAACCACCTCATACCAACACCTTGGAAAATATGGCCACTTGCTCTATTATCGACAGATTGGGTCACCTGGAAGCTCATCTTTAGCAAATTCAGTAGACCATAAGTGGTCGGGATAAGAAGTTGGACAACTTGGAAACAAGTTTGAATGAGAAGTTGGCACCTATGACACCTCGAGCCATACCAAAAGAACCTTGGAATGCACAACACATTGAATGACACCAGAAATAAACTTCTTTCTCAAGACTATTTAGCCACCCGCAACCCTCTTCGGGTCCTCACAACCATAAACCAATGGATAATAACATATGGCATCGTTTTCCTGAGGTGGGCCTGAACAAGTTTGATGGTTCTAATCTGTCAAGATGGGTCACCTAGATGGAAAATTACTCCGCCCTCCATGGCTTTATTGATGACATGATGGAACTAAGGGTGGGGGTCTTGTATCTAGATCCAAAACAATGGCAATGGCGAGAATGGCATAAAAAAGCCTATGCGGGCTACATTGCCTGGAGTCAGTTTGTTAAAGCCATCCATTCGCGTTTTGAGCGAGATAGTCACTGTTTAGGGTGGCTTACCAAGTTATGCGAAACATGCTTAGTCATAGACTTTGTCATCTTTTGAGCAATTAGCCATCTGTATAGAGAGCTTAATAGATTCTTTCTATAAAAAATATTTCATTAGTGGCCTCAAGGAGGAGATTCGAGCACAAGTCTGAATGCAGTGTCCCGCTACCTAGTTGGAAGCATCTCAGAGGGCTCTAGAAGCCGAGAGGTGATCAATGCACAAACCAAAAACCCCTCTTTCATTTCTTGCACTCACCCTTCCCAGGTTAACTCCACAAGCACAACCCCTACTCATCTTTTGAAAGTACAAAGGTTGTCTCCAGTAGAAATGGTAGACCACCAAAGGTGTGGACTTTGCTATAATTGTGATGAAAAATATACTCTTGGTCATAGGTGTAGAGAACATAAATTGTTCCAAATTGTTATGGCCACTTCGATCCCAACTGAAGACATAACTATCGAAGAGACATTAGATTTACTGATTGAAGACACCAACACTATAACTCAGGAAGATATCAAACCTCAATTCCCTCAGGAAGAACCCCTAATCTCCTTACATGCATTATTGAGCATTTCAACTCCACAAACCTTGAAACTTATGGGCTACATTAAGCATCGAAAATTCATAGTCTTGGTTGACAGTGGCAATACTCACAATTTCATTCATAAGAGAGTGGGAGAAGAAATCCATTGTTTTGTACACTAGGTGCACAAATTTCAAATCATGATCTCCAATGGAGGTATAATGAAATGTGGGGAAAAATCCGAAAATGTGAAAATGTCAAACTCCAGATGGGAGACTATCGGCTCAAAACCCATCTATTTTCCATCGATATGGGTGGTTGTGATATAATATTGGGGGTGGAACGACTATGCACGTTGGGATAGGTCACCATAACTATATATGAGTTTCATTGAAGAGGGTCATGTACAAACCCTTCGAGGGCTTTATGTAGGCTCTCTTGAAATAGTCAGCTCTCATCGTATGGATAAGTTATTAAAGAAAGGCCACTCTGGCATTGTTGCCCAATTTAATGTCATACAAGTTATGAAAAGTCTGACACAAGAAATCCACCCAGACTTGCAGCTGGTTCGTGAAAAACATCATCGGGTCTTTGAGACACCCAAGGGTTTATCCCATTCTTGTGGTGAGCATGACCATGGTATTCCCTTGATTCCAAGAAATCACCACCAAATGTACATCCTTATTGACACCCTTTTGCACAAAAGAATGAAATAGAAAAGATCATTCAAAAACTGTTGGAGGTGGGGGTCATACATCCTAGTACAATCCCTTACTCATCACTAGTAGTCACAATGTTAAGAAGAAAAGCAATTGGCTCATGTGTCTTGATTTTAGGGTTCTCAATAAGTTGACGATGAAGGACAAATTTCCTATCCCAACTATTGATGATCTCCTGGATGAACTTCATGGAACCAAGTTTTTTAGTAAGCTTGATTTGCGTTTAGGCTACCACCAAATCATGATGAAAGAGACAAACATCCCTAAGACAACCTTTCAGGCACACAAAGGTCATTATGAGCTTCTAGGGATGCCTTTAGGTCTTTGTAATGCTCCATCCACTTTCCAGAGCCTCGTGAACAAGATTTTCAAACCTTTCCTACGCAATTTTGTGTTGGTCTTCTTCGATGATATCTTGATCTACAATATAAAACATGGGAATCACACATAGAACATGTCGAGAAGTCCTTGTAACTCTTGAGGGACAACCATTTATTCCTGAAGCGTTCCAAATGTGCTTTTGGGGCCCCCGAGGTTGAATATTTGGGTCACATTGTAAGTAAGGATGGAGTATGAGTTGATCCCAAGAAAGTGGCGGCCATGGAAGATTGGCCTCGTCCCAAAACACTGAACAACTTGCGAGATTCTTAGGACTTATCGACTACTACAAAAAATTTGTGAAAAATTATGGCAAAATTGTAGTTGCCTTAACTTCACTCCTTAAAAAAATGCCTTTCTTTGGAGCGAGGTAGCAAAACAAGCCTTTGTGGCTTTAAAGGATGCCATGTGCACTGCGGTATTAGCAGTGCCTGATTTTACTAAGACTTTTGTCTTGGAATGTGATGCCTCAAGTAGAGGTCTAGGAGTAGTCTTGATGCAAGGACACCACTTGGCATTCACTAGTAAACAATTGAGTGATTGCAATTTGGGAAAATCCACATGAGAAGGAAATGACAACTATCCTTCATGCAGTGGAAACTTGGCGCCCATATCTCATAAGGAGACGTTTCAAGATCAAGACTGACCATCATAGTCTTAAAGTACTTCCTCGAACAATAGTTTCCTTCACCGAGCAACATAAGTGGGACACCAAGATGCTAGGGTATGATTACGAGATCATATATAAGAAGGGTAAAGAAAATGTTGTGGTTGATGCTTTAAGGTACACAACTGAGTATGAGCACTACATATCATCCCCAAAC
>ML831841.1:0-21608 GCA_009831015.1 Picea engelmannii | reverse complement strand
AGCTAATTGTCAATGACTGAGATCCAAAGTAAACCAATAATTTTTGGAAGGAGTTGTTGAGTCAAGTTGGACTACATTAACTGTGAGTGGATCATATTATCCTAAGACAAATGGCCAGAAAGAAATGGTCAATAATACCTTTAAGGTTATTTAAGAAATTGTGTAAGTGATTGGCAACTCCAATGGCATAAATGGTTGTATTTGGCAAGATGATGGTATCCATGTTGCATGGGAGCAATCCTGGCTGTCTCACTCCTAATCTGGGCAAGATCACTATTGGAGTGCTCTTCGAAGTGCAACAAGAGCACACTCTCAAAACACTCATGATCAAGAGTGTCTTCGAGAGAACACTCCAACACTGCAAACTCAGTCCCTGGAATTTTTCAGGAGCACTCTTGAGAATGCTCCCCAGACATAACAAAAAATGCCTAACTTTTCTTTTTTTTAATTTTTTTAGTTGGGACCTATGTGAAGGCCCTAATAGGCCCCACATTCTTTAGAAGAGGGTTTAGAGCTTATTAAAGCCCTGATCCCTCTTCCTTTCTCATTCCATTTGTCATTAACTCACTTCACTCATCATTGCTTAGGATTTTGAGAGGCCAAAGGGAATAATTTGAGAGCATATTTTTGAGAGCTTGGAGGCAGTGTTACCAACATCTCGATAATATCTCGATGTTGGCAATATTATCTTCAAAATCAGGGTCGGCGATATTTTCCGATATTTTCATTCTTACAACTTTATTTTTCATCCTTGTGACATTTTTTGATATTTTCCGATATTTTCCCCGATGTTGCCGATATTTTCGTTTTCATACCCTCGGTGATATTTTGCCGATGCCGATGTTTGCAACACTGCTTGGAGGTGAGATTGGAGGTTGTAGCAAGCATTCAATTGTTAAAGAATTCGAGGGGTAAGATCTAAGCCTAATCTTTGTTGTTTTTAATCCTTTTTTTAAATGCTTCATATATTAGAGAACAAATGAGTACTTCGTGATTCAAGATGATTACAACATGCAGACAAAAGGGCTTCCAAGAAAATCCTGACCAACAATGCTTAAAAGGCTAGCATATAAGCTCGAACCCCTACTAGCAGAGACTCAACATCACAATGGAAGGCAATGAGGTTAACTCGTAGGACCAAATCCAACTCTTGTTTACAACTCCTCAATTCCCCTAAAGTAAGGGAGTGATGATCCTCAATAAACACAACTTTTTTTTGAAAAATCCCTCTTATATTTACAAAATTTGTACAAAAGATGGAAGGGTATATAGAATGGAGATCGTAACCCGTTCCTAAAAGCAACAAAAGCTGAAATAAAATCAAATAAGCAACTAGATCCAAAGATCAAGCATCTTTTATCAAAAGAGCTCCTTTAGCTAAGTGTTGATGACGTACCTCATCCTACCACATAGAACAAAAGGAAGAAAAAGGACTAACCTCATGGGAAAAGACATCCTTGCACCTAATTTTGGAAAGAATAAACACAACAAAGATCCTCAAACAATGCCAAATCCTTGCAACCGTAGGGCGAATTTGAGAGAGACAATCCACAAACAATGCAAACTACCTGTAAATCCTACCCTAAAGTTACCCTAAGTACCAATCCTCAAGAAACCTCCAACACTACTTAACAAACAAAAATTCCCAAAAGATGTGCTTAATTGTTTCCAGACAATGGAAAGCTAGTCAAAGCCATCGAAGAGTCCACTCTTGGCCAGCCTGGCCTTGGACGAAACCCACTAATACACCACCAACCATGCAAAAACTCTCAACTTGTATGTAATGTACTTAACCCTAGAACTTTAGAGAAATCACATAGAATCTAATAGAATAGCCATGCAAAACCAAAGAACAAAAGAGAAAATAGATAAACCCTAAGAAAGATCTCTTGTATTAATGATATTCAAGAATAGAGAGCTATGTTCACTTGCCACTTCAAGGGGGCAACCTTCGAGAGAAAAGCTCCAAATACAATAACAATATTGAAAAAACATTACATAACCTTCTACTCCATATATAGTTATCAATAAAGAATCTTAACTACCTACAAGCCCACTTATAATGAAGACCTAGAAATTAATTTGGACCTTATTAATCAAGAGGACCCTTTTTACAATGAGTGACTATTAACTAACTATTTAGTAGGCCTTATTCAAGGAAGGTGGCCTCATACATCAATAAAGTGTCCTAAGAATGGAGGTTAGGGTAGGACACTAACATGCCCTCCCCCTTCAAGAGCAGCATTGTCCTTGAGACTGAAGGTGAGGAAATTGTTGGGGAATCACTGTAGGTTCCCATGTGGCATCTTCTAGTTACATATCTTTCCACTGGATCAGTACTTCCCTAATTGTGCATTGGCACCGCTGACGCTCTCTGCTATCCAATATTGCTTCTGGTTGGAGCCAAATGGAACCTTCTTCATCAAGTTCTGGTAGGTTGGTTTGCACTTTGCAATTCGATCCCACAACCTTCTTCAAACAGAACGTGTGAAAGACTGGATGAATCTTGGAGTGGGCTAGGAGAGCCAACTTGTAGGCCACCTGTCCAATGCATTGTATGATCATCATTGAGTGACCATAGAACTTGGGAGCTAGCTTATGGGGAACTTTATCTTTGAGTGGTGTCAGTTTATAAGGCTGCAGGCAAAGAAACACTCAATCCCCTTCGACAAAAGAACATTTGGATCTATATTGATCACCTTGTTGTTTCATTCGATTTTGCACCATAGCCAAGTTGTTCTTGAGGGTATGGATAATGACTTCTCTAGTGTGAAGTGTTTTATCTATTGCCTGAGCCTTAGAGGTGTCTAGAACATAGGTTGCCATTGATGGGAGTTTTTGGCCATAAAAAACTTCATATGATGTCATTTCAGACTTCAGTAGCTCTGGGATAAGTGGTATTGTACTACCACTCAGCCAGTGGAAGCCAATGTGCCCATTGGTGCATCTTTTCAGAAGCAAAGCATCTCAAATAGGTTTCCAAGCACTTGTTGACCACTTCTATTTGGCCATCCGTTTGGGGATGATATGTAGTGCTCATACTCAGTTGTGTACCTTAAAGCATCAACCACAACATTTTCTTTACCCTTCTTATATATGATCTCGTAATCATACCCTAGCATCTTGGTGTCCCACTTATGTTGCTCGGTGAAGGAAACTATTGTTCGAGGAAGTACTTTAAGACTATGATGGTCAGTCTTGATCTTGAAACGTCTCCTTATGAGATATGGGCGCCAAGTTTCCACTGCATGAAGGATAGTTGTCATTTCCTTCTCATGTGGATTTTCCCAAATTGCAATCACTCAATTGTTTACTAGTGAATGCCAAGTGGTGTCCTTGCATCAAGACTACTCCTAGACCTCTACTTGAGGCATCACATTCCAAGACAAAAGTCTTAGTAAAATCAGGCACTGCTAATACCGCAGTGCACATGGCATCCTTTAAAGCCACAAAGGCTTGTTTTGCTACCTCGCTCCAAAGAAAGGCATTTTTTTAAGGAGTGAAGTTAAGGCAACTACAATTTTGCCATAATTTTTCACAAATTTTTTGTAGTAGTCGATAAGTCCTAAGAATCTCGCAAGTTGTTCAGTGTTTTGGGACGAGGCCAATCTTCCATGGCCGCCACTTTCTTGGGATCAACTCATACTCCATCCTTACTTACAATGTGACCCAAATATTCAACCTCGGGGGCCCCAAAAGCACATTTGGAACGCTTCAGGAATAAATGGTTGTCCCTCAAGAGTTACAAGGACTTCTCGACATGTTCTATGTGTGATTCCCATGTTTTATATTGTAGATCAAGATATCATCGAAGAAGACCAACACAAAATTGCGTAGGAAAGGTTTGAAAATCTTGTTCACGAGGCTCTGGAAAGTGGATGGAGCATTACAAAGACCTAAAGGCATCCCTAGAAGCTCATAATGACCTTTGTGTGCCTGAAAGGTTGTCTTAGGGATGTTTGTCTCTTTCATCATGATTTGGTGGTAGCCTAAACGCAAATCAAGCTTACTAAAAAACTTGGTTCCATGAAGTTCATCCAGGAGATCATCAATAGTTGGGATAGGAAATTTGTCCTTCATCGTCAACTTATTGAGAACCCTAAAATCAAGACACATGAGCCAATTGCTTTTCTTCTTAACATTGTGACTACTAGTGATGAGTAAGGGATTGTACTAGGATGTATGACCCCCACCTCCAACAGTTTTTGAATGATCTTTTCTATTTCATTCTTTTGTGCAAAAGGGTGTCAATAAGGATGTACATTTGGTGGTGATTTCTTGGAATCAAGGGAATACCATGGTCATGCTCACCACAAGAATGGGATAAACCCTTGGGTGTCTCAAAGACCCGATGATGTTTTTCACGAACCAGCTGCAAGTCTGGGTGGATTTCTTGTGTCAGACTTTTCATAACTTGTATGACATTAAATTGGGCAACAATGCCAGAGTGGCCTTTCTTTAATAACTTATCCATACGATGAGAGCTGACTATTTCAAGAGAGCCTACATAAAGCCCTCGAAGGGTTTGTACATGACCCTCTTCAATGAAACTCATATATAGTTATGGTGACCTATCCCAACGTGCATAGTCGTTCCACCCCCAATATTATATCACAACCACCCATATCGATGGAAAATAGATGGGTTTTGAGCCGATAGTCTCCCATCTGGAGTTTGACATTTTCACATTTTCGGATTTTTCCCCACATTTCATTATACCTCCATTGGAGATCATGATTTGAAATTTGTGCACCTAGTGTACAAAACAATGGATTTCTTCTCCCACTCTCTTATGAATGAAATTGTGAGTATTGCCACTGTCAACCAAGACTATGAATTTTCGATGCTTAATGTAGCCCATAAGTTTCAAGGTTTGTGGAGTTGAAATGCTCAATAATGCATGTAAGGAGATTAGGGGTTCTTCCTGAGGGAATTGAGGTTTGATATCTTCCTGAGTTATAGTGTTGGTGTCTTCAATCAGTAAATCTAATGTCTCTTCGATAGTTATGTCTTCAGTTGGGATCGAAGTGGCCATAACAATTTGGAACAATTTATGTTCTCTACACCTATGACCAAGAGTATATTTTTCATCACAATTATAGCAAAGTCCACACCTTTGGTGGTCTACCATTTCTACTGGAGACAACCTTTGTACTTTCAAAAGATGAGTAGGGGTTGTGCTTGTGGAGTTAACCTGGGAAGGGTGAGTGCAAGAAATGAAAGAGGGGTTTTTGGTTTGTGCATTGATCACCTCTCGGCTTCTAGAGCCCTCTGAGATGCTTCCAACTAGGTAGCGGGACACTGCATTCAGACTTGTGCTCGAATCTCCTCCTTGAGGCCACTAATGAAATATTTTTTATAGAAAGAATCTATTAAGCTCTCTATACAGATGGCTAATTGCTCAAAAGATGACAAAGTCTATGACTAAGCATGTTTCGCATAACTTGGTAAGCCACCCTAAACAGTGACTATCTCGCTCAAAACGCGAATGGATGGCTTTAACAAACTGACTCCAGGCAATGTAGCCCGCATAGGCTTTTTTATGCCATTCTCGCCATTGCCATTGTTTTGGATCTAGATACAAGACCCCCACCCTTAGTTCCATCATGTCATCAATAAAGCCATGGAGGGCGGAGTAATTTTCCATCTAGGTGACCCATCTTGACAGATTAGAACCATCAAACTTGTTCAGGCCCACCTCAGGAAAACGATGCCATATGTTATTATCCATTGGTTTATGGTTGTGAGGACCCGAAGAGGGTTGCGGGTGGCTAAATAGTCTTGAGAAAGAAGTTTATTTCTGGTGTCATTCAATGTGTTGTGCATTCCAAGGTTCTTTTGGTATGGCTCGAGGTGTCATAGGTGCCAACTTCTCATTCAAACTTGTTTCCAAGTTGTCCAACTTCTTATCCCGACCACTTATGGTCTACTGAATTTGCTAAAGATGAGCTTCCAGGTGACCCAATCTGTCGATAATAGAGCAAGTGGCCATATTTTCCAAGGTGTTGGTATGAGGTGGTTAATAGGACTTCACCATAGGCGAGCTCACTTAAAAAGGTTACCGTGTCCTGAGAAGAAGGGAGTGTCAAGTGCTATAGATCTCTAATATATGTGCAGGGTCCAACAGTAGTACTCAGCCCAATATCTCAAGGCACTAACTAAGGAGGCACAATCGTTCCCTTGAACAGACTACTCGACTACCCAGGGACTAAAGAGTGAACTTCCCGAGTGTTGTTCTCAATGTGCTATAGCAACAAGACAGACAATTAGCTTATCTAAAGTTGGTTTCAGGTATACCTAGGGGACTTCCTATATACCCAAGGGTACATAGAAGTGAGATTTTGTATACAAAGGTTTCCAACAATGTGATTCCACTTGTATTTCCTACATGTACTCTACCTTGACCGCAGTTTTACCCACTGAACGACAGATCACTATGTTATTTAAAGACGACCAAACATGTCTCTAAAAAAAATTTGAAAATTTAGGGGCTTGCTAACCCAAGAAAAAGCTCTTGAATAACTTACTTTTTCAAGGTAGGGTTTGAGGGAGAAAATGTAAAATGATCACAACTTTTGCTAGTCTTCTCATATTAGCTATTATTACCCCAATTATGAAATGGCACAGCTTCTCTGGTTCTATTGGCACTATAATCGCACGAATTGTAGCTTGGAAAAAGCCCAACCCAAACCACAAAGGTAAGACAACTACGGGAGTACCTACCCAATGTCACCTTAGATAGACACTCCCCTCGCTTTAGTGATGATGCAATCACCACAAGGGGGGAATCTCAGTGACCCTAGGGGTTTTGAGATGGAAAGTGAGATGATGATGAATGAGCACCCCCATAGGTCAAGTTTGGAGATGAGGAAAGGCTTGAAGACGAGTCTTGTGAGAGGATAAATAGTTGTCAAGTGTTAGATACCTGCAAAACAATGTTAGCCCTGCCTGGAACAAGACGAAAGGTGATAAACCAAGCCTTTAAACAATGAGGAATCAGCAAGAAATCTTGTTGTCCCAAAATTGCAGCGTATAGAAATATATAGATCAGCAATGAATGAAGTTAATAGCTGCAAATCTAACCACCAAAATCAAGTACAAGATGATGGAAACAAAGCTAGCAATGACTAGTTAAACTTCCAATGACTTAAGCAAAACTTTGGTGATGTTTAGAGGGGTGTTATATGATGTTATCAGCATGTTTTTATGACAGTCAAATGGCTGCAGCAAACAGTTGCTACATCAGCAACTTCTAACCACCTAAATCAGCAAACAATCCACCCAAAAGATAGCTAACAACTAGTAGATTAAATATGACAGCTTGCAAATGATGTTTAGTGGTAGAATGGTGAGCAATAGATGAAAGAAAGATTATTTTGCAGCAGCCCTAATGGCTGTAGCATTAATTTATAACAGCAAAGAGAATTACAATGCCAATCAAGACGCCCCTAGGGCACAAGAAGGCTTATAGCATGTAGAATCAAATCCAACTTAGACAATTGCAATATCTCAATATTTCACGTATACCAATGCAACAATATTATATCTCCAATGCAAGTAGATTAGTGCCTTATCAATTGAGTTAATGGAGTCTCTTGTGTAAGAGCTAGGGTTTGTTACTTCTCTAGGGGTGTAAGCCATTTTACTCCCTAGAGAAAACAAAACCTAGCAAGGTAAATCTACAAGGGTGTAAGCCCTTTTACTCCTTGTAACAACCTTTGCAAAATGGCTTATTCGATGGAAATAATGATAGATCTTGGTGGAGGGTGTATGACCTTATACTCCTCCAAGGGTTTAAACTAAAATAACCTTGAAACAAGAAGAAATAACACAATATGTAGAAAATTCCTTACCAATTCCAAGAGATAGCAAGAAAAACCCTTCTTAACCAAGAATATTCCACCACAATAGCAAAGAGACAAGCAACAAGAGATAGTGCCTTAGTTTCTTTGTCCAATAGACAAGTAAAGCATCCACATAGCACAAGAGAGAGACAAAGCGATTTGCCCAAGTAAGGCGAAAATTTCAGCCAAGAGTATGTAAACCTCAAGTGAGTTGTGTTATTAAAATGAAAAGACAAGACCTTTGTTTATATAAGGTCTCGTTAAACCAATTTGTCCACTTTTGAAAAGTCAATCACAAATTAGGGAGGTGGGCCTCCTCTATTTTCCCTTTTACAACTTAAAATTTAAAAATTACATGAAATAAACCCTTAGTAAGGGTGACGCTAGGCCTCCAAGAGAGACGTTTTTCCTTGGGATGAAGATCGTTGGGCCTCCAAAGGCCATGTGCTAAAGTGACAAGAAAACCATCTCTCTCCATCAAACCAAGCCACATCACTATCAAACCATGAAACCCCCATCAAAAACCCTAAGCAAATGTGATGTCTAGGGCCTAGAAGATGACGCCTTAGGCCTCCAAAGGCCAACGTTGGTGTGCAAGGGGCTGGCATATGATCATCTCATGGTCTCCAAGTGCCTCCAAAGGCAATGTTCATCCTCCCATGTGTCCAATGAGAGGGGGCACATCATCCAACATGTGGGCTTCATGCCCCTATGAGGGTCCAAGTAACCTTGTGCCTCCACGAAAAGACTTTCACCTGGCAAGGCCCTACAAAGAAAAACAAATTTTCCCTCCAAGGGTCCACAAGTCACAAGTATCATGCCAAGTAAGCCATATCTAATAAAAGAACCACCCAAACATGTGCATCAAATCCCCCCTTTTCAAAATAAACAAATGATCAACAACCTTATACGACTTGCCAAATTTAAGTATGGGAGGGTTGTCATGGTGACCTATTGGGTAGATCATTCCACAAGTCAAGGAGTGTTTCCCAAGAGGACCCTCTCTAAGTCATGTAAAGAGTATGAGGTGAATGGGGGTGTGACTTCTGGGCATGGGGTTTCTTGACATAGCTCTTGAGTTACAAACTATTTAGGTGCTATTATTCCCAGACCCCTTTTTTAGCCATCTTTCCAACCCCTGCTTTCATTTATTTGTAATTTGCTAGTCCTCTTTATAAGGTTTCAAGCTTTAGCATTTGCAATCGGGGCGGGCACTGAGTAGGTAGAGCTCAAGTTGGACCGGTTTTTTATGGTCGTCATTTGTTGTGTTCACTTTGTTTTCAGCATTAGTTTCTTATTCTTTTATAGCAACTGCAATCTACCTTCGGGCCTTTAGCCCCTCCTTCCCATGAAATGAGGTACAAGCCCTTCTTGGGTCAATATGCCCGAAAACCCAAAAGATGGGGAAACGAAAGGGAAAAAGTATGGAGAGTGATAAGTATGTGTGGGAGTGGTACAATGGCCCTTCAAGGAGACCGCCTAGTAGCAGCGCTTTTTCCCAAGGATGACCACTTACTAAGATAACATGTCAACCACCAAGGTGAAATGAGGCAAAAGGCATAATTTCCAAGCAAATGTTTTCAAAATGAAGAAAGGACCCTTTGCAACATTTTCAGATGCTTCATTTATTAGAATGAAGCTTACCACAATACTGGACTTGTTACCTCATGGAGAAAGACCTGTTGTCCTCTAGGAGCCAAGTTGGTGTGGCGGATGTTGCTACCTTTCGATCAAATGGTGAGATGTGGTAAGATATGGACTCTACCTACTCATCTGCCTCTCGGTACTCCATGACTGCAACCTGAGGGCCTCGAGACGTCATCTCCTTAGTTATCCCTAGCATGGGGGGAACAACAGGCACTGGTTTGACTGAAATTTGTGCACTCTATAAAAATATATCCAATCTGCAAAATTCGCAGTCGTCACTGGAAAAAATCCTAAAAAAGGTTAATTTTAAATTAGCGATAACTCCACTTCTCGGACTCCATTTTGGATGATTTTTGTTTGGAACTTGGGTATTTTTTCGAGAGGAATTCAAATCTGCAACTAGTTTCTTCAAATTCTGCACAACAAGTTTCAGAAATGGATCTGAATGCTACCACCCTCCTTTTGCCGTCAAAAATCTGCAAAAAGAGAAAAAATAATATTCCTTTTTTGGCCCAAGAAAGAGCTCCAAACCACTTGGAATATACTTAACCCTAAAAATTCAAAGCAATCACATAGAATGCAATAGAATACTCGTGAACATGAGAGAAAATAGATAAACCCTAAGAAAGATCTCTTGTATTAATGATATTCAAGAATAGAGAACTATGTTCACTTGCCTCTTCAAGGGGGCAATCTCTAGGAGCAAAGCTCCAAATACAATAACAAATCTTGAGGAAACATTACATAACCTTCTACTCAATCTTAACTATCTATGGGCCAACTTATCATGAGGGCGTACTAACTAATTTGGGCCTTATTAATGAAGAGGAACCTTTTTATAATGAGTAACTATTAACTAACTATTTAGTGGGCCTTATTCAAGGAAGGTGGCCTCATTCATTCATTAATAAAGTATTCTACATAAGAGGGTTAGGGTAGGACCCTAACATTGTAAGAAAGTCGAACCGAACAAACAATGTGAAGGCGATGTATCCATCTATCCTCCAAATCCATAATGACATGTGTGTCACGCGATAAGCACCCAATGTTGAAATAGGACATGTCAGGGCACTGAACCCTCAAGACACCACACGACCCACTTCCCCACTAGAATGATATCGTGGGTGGCAACATCAATAAGACCAAGTCCCCCTCGTCCTTGGGCATAGTGCAAACATCCCCATGGTACCAAAGGAAGGCCCCACTCCCCACCATACTTAGACCACAAATAGACCTTCAAAATCTGCTCAAGTGGTTGAAACTAGGTCTTACTAGGAAACCAGTACGAGACATAGTACACATGAGAAGCCTAAAGAATACAACCAACAACAGTCGTCTTACCTACAAAGGGGAGATCCTTATGGTGCCAAACATGAAGCTTGCTTTACAGTCTCTGTAGACAACAATCCCACATAGCTATTGGCTATAGACCAACTGCAAAGGGAATAGCCAAATAGTAGACAATAACCTTGAGGCAAACATAAGAACAAGCTACAGTTCTAGTCCAAAGGTGCATACAACCCTACTAGCCAAAAATCTGATTTGTGATCACTAACCATGTTA
The DNA here is from genome assembly GCA_009831015.1 of Picea engelmannii. Lineage (NCBI taxonomy): Eukaryota > Viridiplantae > Streptophyta > Pinopsida > Pinales > Pinaceae > Picea > Picea engelmannii. The sequence continues at coordinate 10,554 of ML831841.1, read as the reverse complement.
CCTGAAGCAACACAAAAAGTCTCCAAACAACAAAGGCCCCATCAACAAAATCCCTTTCCGCCCTCATTGAAAGAAGAGAATCATAAGTAAAGTGGTTCTTAACCATCACTAATCCATTCAAGAGAAGAATACTATGGACCTACCCCACAACGTGGGTGACCTTCAAAAGTAGCCCAAAGCATATGTGGTCAAGAGATATAAATATGGAGCCAAAAGGCACCCCTAATGGATGGAGCGATGCAAGAAGATCCATGGAGATAAGACCCTATTGACTGAGACAAAAATCGAAGAAATAGTGAAGAGGGTATTCACCATGGCAACACATTGAGGGCCAAAACCCAAGAAAATCAACATCTCCCAGATAAAGGACCAATCAACCCAATCATATGCCTTATCAAAACCACAAGAGACTATTAACCAATCTCCCTAACCCACTCTATAACCTCCCAGGAAAAAACCATGGTGTTAAGAATGAATCTTCCCTATACAAATCCTATCTACTTCTAAGGATCCTTCAAAGATCATAGGCATTAAATGTAAATTTACATTGATGTTTCCTCATAAGGCCAATTGCAACCAATCGAACTATGCCAAAGAAATTTGTAGTTGTCCCTAACCATCCAAGTGTTCCCCAGAAGGGGCCCCTTCTATTAGAGCAGGACTACAAAAAGGGAGTGGAATTTGGCTTGAAACCATGCCTAAAAAACTCTAGCAATCTTACATTTCCAAAAAACACATTGAATTGTCTTGTCCTTACCACACAACGCACATGTTGAGTTAGTAATGTCAATTTTGTCAACCTTGCTCTCGACAACCAAATCTTGATAAAGCAAAAGCCACCCTGAAATTTTATGTTTGAAGAAGCACAAACCTTCTAAATGATCCAACACCTCCTCAACCATCACACCACCTGATCTCCAAGCCCTCATATTTTATTTAAGCAAGTACCAATGTCAGATGAGTACCTAATCTACTAATAAAGATCCTTCATAAAACCTATGCCTTGCTCCTGGTAATCTTCTAGAGTTACGTCACAAACCAATAAAGTTTGGTATCTTCAACGTTGAATTCCACCAAAAACCTTTTTGATACCCAGCAGAGATGACCATTGAACTAAACGTCATGAATTTCCACTTCTACAATAAATGGAATTCAACCCTAGGCAAGATCCAATTTTAGGTCTCTGATTCTTTGATCCCCGGGTTGATTTTGATGCAAAAACATAATTTTCATGGTGATAGTGATGATCAGAAGCCCAATCTAAGAGAGAGATTTGATTGTTGCAAAATTTTGGTGTTTGATTGCCATGAAATTGTTCACCTATGCATCAAGTAGAATCCCAACCCAAATATTAGAATGCAAGATTGAGGGACAGTCAATTTAGGGATGACATCCTCAAAAGAAAAACCTAGTTTGAGGTGTTGTTCACAAGGCGATTGACAAAAGTATATTTTTTCACGCACAACACCCACGCAAATCATTGCCCATGTCCATGATAAGAAATAGATCATGTGGAGGAGTGCCCAACAAAAATCAAAAGTATCGACGCAGTGAACAAAGCAATTCGAGATTGGGAGTCACAATAGAAGTGGTTTAAGCAAACCATTAATAAATATTGACAAGTTTGGATGTGAAGAAGATTTATAGGATACACCTCCATAAAGAAATGTCTTCAACGTAATTATATTATATACTTGTAATATATTAAGTATATAATGTAAAAAGTAATAGGGTTAAGGTATACTAAGGTTTATAAACTAACCCTCTTTAAATTAAACAATTCCATCACAAGGAGTGCCAATTATCTCTTCAACAATATGATTCCAAGAGGCTTTATTCCCTTTTATATCAACGCCATGCTCTAGCCCCAATCCTCTATGCTCGTTGGGTTTCCACTAATTCAAAGGACAAGTGGGTTTGCCAAAATCACAATGTTCAGATTTTTCGCCTTTCCTAAGAGCTTTTTCATAGTTGGTTATATATCAAGGGCTTCCCTCCAAGGCTAGGTTGGCAAAGGGTGGGATTTTTAATGGTCTTTGCTCGGTATGCAAGTGCTCTGAAACAATGAAGCATATTTTTTGGGATTGTCAATTTGCAAGGAAAGATTCACAGTATGTCCAGAATCATTACTCAATTCATCTCTAGGGGAGGATTCATTAGAGCACGACCCTTTTGGGTGATTGTAATTATTTGGTTTGTTCATCTTTTATTGGGATTTTGCACTTCTTGAGGATCTCTACTCTATTTACTCTCTAGGAGATCCAATGTAGGTATGTTTTTTATCATGAGGTCGATTCTTTGTCTACTTTATGTTCCATGTGGAGGGATGAGGTACATATGTCATTGATGGCCAAAGGTGCCTTGTTGATAAAGGATGCCAAATCCCTAGATTTAGTAGTGTATTTTGATTTCAAATTTTGCCTTAGTAGTTTTGAGGAAGAGGATATGAGTTTCATTATATACCCTTTCTCCTTTTTTCTTTAGTAATGTAAATATACAATGCATTTCCAAAAAATAAGTGCCAAGTCTCGATTTTAGTTATGAGTATTACAATTAAGAAGGACCTCATCATCTAGTGTAAAAGGGTACTAGTAAAGGATATCATTACATAAGTGAAAGAAAAGAAAATGGATTCCAATAATTAGAATGGAAGAACAAATCAATGTTCTTACAAAACTATCATTTACAACTTATTACATATTTATAATTGAGAGGAATCATTCAAAATGAATCAGTGGTCATCACCATTGGCCTATCAAACGCTAATAATTTTATTGACGACAATTTTGTTAAACTATGTTATATAGAATATACAAGAGACAAGCAAGAGAGACTGAATGAGAGATGTATTATATTGATGTGTATCAAATTACATAAAGTGGTGTTGTATATATATATTTAGTAGGTTTCATTATTCCCGTTAGGAACCACTCACCTAATTTGCATTAACATAACTCTCGTTTATTGTGTATGAATTATTTCCACTTTCTGACATTATTACTTTAGTTCATAGCATTAATTACTCCTTAGATCAAATAAACATTACAATATCTAATACCCCCTCTTAATGTTTATTTCCTTTTCCACAACTCCTAACATCTCTTGAAATTTTTCGAACTTATCCCTATTGAGTGCTTTATTGAAAATGTCTACCATTTGATCTTGAGACCTGCAATAAATCAATTCTATCTCTTTGTTCTGCACTTGTTCTCTAATATAGAGATTCTTAATTTCAACATGTTTTATTTTTTAATGATAAATCGATTTCTTTGTCATCTTGATGGCACTTTGGCTGTCACAATGTAAAGTTGTAGGTTGCATTTGTGGAAGCTTCAATTCACTTGAAATTCTACGTAGCCACACTACTTCACAAGTTGCTCGAACAACTGCTTTGTATTCTGTTTCTGTTGTTGAAAGCACTACCGAAGGTTGGTTTTTACTTGCCCATGAAATCACTCCACTACCAAGGGTAGAAGCATAACTTCTTGTAGATTTCCTTTCATCTATATCACTTTCCCAGTCTGCATTTGAAAAACCTTTCAACATGAAGTCATCATTTTCTCCAATGTAATACCAAACTGTAAGGTACCTTTGATATACCTAAGTACTCTCTTTGCTACATTCCAATGTGTTTCCTTGGAACAATTTAAAAACCTTGATAACATTCCAGTTGCAAAAGTTATGTCTGATCTAATTGTGGTGAGATAGATCAATCCTCCTACAAGTTGACGATAAAGCAATTCATTACCCACCTCAGACTTATCATCTTTCGAAAGCTTTAAATTTACCTCCATTGGTGTTTTGTTGGGATTGTATTCTTCCATTCTGAACTTCTTCCACAATTTTGAAACACACTTTGTCTGTGATATGAAAATCTCATTTCGTTGTTGCCAAACTTCAATGCCCAAACAATAATATAATAATCCCAAGTCAGTCATATCAAATTATTTACAAAGACTATATTTTCATTCCTAAATCAAGTCATCGATGCTACTTCTAATGATTAAATCATCAAAATATACAACCATAATGATAATATCTTCAAAAAAAAAATTAATATACAAGTTAGAATTAGAATCACTTCTCTTGAAACCTCTTGATTTAAGATACTTATTAACTTTTCATACCATGCTAAAAGGACTTGTTTTAATCCATACAAGGCTTTCACTAACTTACATAGCAATTTTTCTTCCCCTTCAACTGCAAATCCTTCAAGTTGCTCCATATACACTTCTTATTGCAAATCCCCATTTAGCAATGTGCTTTTAACACCCATCCGGTGTACCTGACATCCAAACTATGCTACAAGAGTTAACATTTTGATTGTGATTAATTTTGCAATAAGGGCAAATGTTTCCTCATAATCTATACCTTGTGTTTGTGCATATCCTTTTGCAACTAACCTAGATTTATATTTATCAATAGAACCATTTGATTCAAACTTTGTGTGACATACGCATTTACATCCTATCAATTTATTATTTGGGAGTAACTCAACTAATTTCTAGGTGTTGTTTTTCATCAAAGCATCATATTCTACTTGCACTGCATCTCTCCATTCTTGTTCTTGATTACTTCATTAAAAAGAATTGGATCATAAAAACGCACAACTTCACTCATGAAAGCAAGATTTAGTTGTTGTGGTGATTTTGACCTTGTTTTTTTCTCACCTTGTTGTATCTCACCTGGCTTTGCATCTTGAGGAGTCAAATAGAACCATTTTGGCCTTTTCTAAGACTGACTTCCATCATTCTGTGATTGACTACCATCTTGTTCTTCCAACTCCAACTCTATTTTTTCTTCTTCGTCCTCTTCTCTTCTTCACCTCCTATATGTGACAAGAGTTTTGAATTCAAGTTCTTCCTTATCAACCTGCAAAACTTCACCTTTCCATTCTGATGTATGCACATGTGGGGGTCTCTCATCAAAAATTACATCTCTACTTTTAAGAACTTTTCTCTTTGCTATATCATATAACTTGTATGCATTTGATTCGATGCTAGCATTTCCTACTTCTAGCCTCCAACTTATGTCTATCTATATTTGGAACATGTGCATAAGCTAAACAATCAAAAATTTTGAAATTTGTTACCTCTAGTTTCCTTCCTCACAAATCTTCATATGGGATCTTACCACAAAACACCTTTGTCGAACTACGATTTACCAAAAATACTACTGTCTGAACTACTTCACCCCAAAGTTGATAACTGAAATGACACCCTTTCAGTATGCACATAGCCATCTCCATAATTGATCGATTCTTCCACTCTACTACACCATTTTGTTGTGGTGTTTTGGCAATTACTCCTTGAAATCAAATTTTTATGCTTCATCCATTCAAGACTATGATATAGTTCTTAAATCTTCTTGGTTAGAATTGCTTGGAACTTTTACCACAAAATTAAAAGATCACTTGATTATATGGTATAAAAAAAATAGCGTTCCATGATGTTACAATGAAGTGCATAGAAGCCTCCTAATCAAAAGATCTAGATGATGTTCCAAGTCTCGTCATTCAAAGTAATCAAGAATCCATACATAACAAACCTGAAGGAAAAGAATTAGAAAGACAGTTACAAGTTTGTGAAGTAAAAAAAACAATCTTTAAAAGAAGAAAATCATAGACTTAAGTTAGAAAAAGAAAAAAAATAAGTTTGAAAAATAAGCAAACCTTGCTTGCCTTATTCAAATGATTAAACAAAAGGGAATATCAAATTCAAAAGTCGAAAAGTAATTTATCGTCGTGGAAACATCTACATACCCAATGAAGTTAAAAATCCAACTATTATTGTAAAGGAAGTTTTATCAATCGACAAATCGATAAAAGCATCTAATGAAGATATAGATACACAATTTAAGGTTATTTATGAGTATCCTAAAGTGGAGATAGTGAAGAAAAAACTTTCAAGAAACCCTTATTGTCGTTCTAATAACAAGAGTCATAGCATTGACCAATCAACTTACCAATGCCAACATTACTCAAAAAAAAGACACTATTTGCATTTCAAAGAATCGTAATTTCAATACAACTTCGAGTTAAAACCGAAGGCATACCTAGAGTCGCACTCCAAGAAAATTTGTTTGAGTCATATCAACTGACAATCCCAAAAAAATGACCTAGAATGGATTGACCCCTTTTGCAATGCCACAATATTGTTTCAAAATTAGAAGATCTGTGTGTCTTGTTTCTTCAATTGCTTCGAGGGCGAAGCATCTCAAGGAGGGGAGACATGTAATTTACATAATCAAACCTAGTTAACTAATAGGTGACTCTTTCCAACAATGACACTCTGTGGTAGTGACTTAACCCTTCATTCATTATTTATACGTCACATTTGTACTCTTATCAATCATCATTACATCAATCACATCATTATTTTACGTATTTTCACATTATGAGGTCTTGTCCCTCTTCTCTATGGATGCTCAGTGGAAGAACCATTTGGTTCATTACAGGTTGTCGAGGGGTTGAAAGGATTCCTAAAGAAGAACTTGTGTAAGTTGGAAAGAGAGGAAGGCATGTCCACAGATGGAAAAGTAACTTAAGCATGTTCCCTCAACCATTAAAGGCGTTGATACGCATCAAATTGGACATGATTCTTCAGAAAATTGAGACAAAGAGACACTTCAAAAAATCAAGTATAGGAGTAGAACTATAGTTAAACCAAAGATGAAGGAAATCTAATGCTTCACCATCGATTGAAAGACATCCTAATCAGATGAGAAAATATTCTTGAAAGTGCTTCCTTTCAATTCAAGACAACCACTACAACTAACCCAAAGAGATTAGACAACACAAGCAACCCACTTGCATGAGAAAAACCTAAGTTGCATCGATACGAATATGAGATTGAATACAAGTACAGTATCTGAAATGGATACAACAAATTTTTAGAAAACCAAGATACAGTGCAGCAAGGATACAACAAATATGTGTGTGTGTGCGCGCAAAAACACAAAGAGACAAAAATTCCAATATATTGTTCATAGTCTGGAAATAAAGCCAAACAAAGAGATATCATTCAGGGAGGCCTAAGGCCTCTCTTTATAAATTGCTTTCTAAGAAATTAGGGTTAATGTTCCATCTCCATCTAATATGGTGAACGAAACATTCTTCTAATTGAGTTCAAGCCCCTCACCCAAGACGAGATCAAATCAAATGGTAGGTAGATCAATCAGCCAATAAACCGTTATTTAGTTCTTCGAATCCACATCCCCAACATTATCGATGATAAGAGGTAGCTTTGTCATTACAGTGTATTATGGGACATGAGCTTCCTATCCATCTATATATGTGAAAACTTCCTAAAATCAATGATGGAGATGAAGGGGGGAATTTTTGCGATGGATCTTGGTCTTGGAGGTAAATATTTCCACCGAACTTGATCTCCCTTGTGGTGTTATGTCTTCTCTTTCTTATCTATTTGGTTACCAACATTATACGAGTCATTATTTAAAAGAGGTTCATTGTATATTCAAAGTCTATTTAAAAACTAGATTCGGAGGTTGTTGAGTCCTCATCTTTAGGTTATCTAAAGCATAGTCATTGCTTAAAAGAGATACTTTGGAGATTAAGAACCTACCTAAAGACTTTTTATGGAGCCATTTTCTCTTAATGCTATCTCTATTCTTTTTTACTTTTCTTTTTTTAGTTTGCGACTGTTACCCCCCCTCCCCCTCCCCCTCACCTAGAGGTAACTAGAGAAAATCATTCTTCATGATCCACATTGTAGACAGTGGTCCAAGAGATGATGACCAACATTCTCCACAGGCAGCAACCCCTCAAATGCCTCTTACTAATCATTGCTCAGCTCATTCACTTGATCAGCATATTCATTCGATGATAGTGGTCCAACACACATGAGGTATATTAGCCATTGTTTCATACAAAGTGTTTACATTTAATATATTGGGCATTTAGGTAAAGATCATGGGTTGAAGTCAGAGAATGAATCGTGATGCTTGGAAGTCATGCTCTTTGCCTTGTTTCACCTTGGTGACCATCATATGTATTCTAGTCAAGTGTTGTCACTCCTGGGGAAAAGGGATACTACTAGGAGGCCTTGATAGGGGTAATGTACTTGTGCCCTTCCATACTTAACACTTTCCATCTATTTTCCTTTTGTTGTCTTATCTTTTGGGATTGGCTATTACATGTATCCCAAAAATGTCTATACTTCATCCTCCTATGAGAAGAAGGGGCTTGAATGCCCAAGGTTGATGCAGCTGTAAAATAAATAGAAAGAGCATGTTATAAATTCAAAATGCAAAAGAAAATTTTTGGGATGTGAATGATAAATTAAAAGCCAAGTAAGCTTGAGCTTTACCCCCTCACTATGAGGCCATCACCCCAAGTCCTAATGCAATGAAAGCATATCTAAGGAAAGGACTTAATTGAATTATCCCGACCCCTGATGCAATAAATGCATAAATCTAAAGAAGGGGCTTGCAAAGAAAATAAAAGAATATCAAAAGGAAATATAAGGGGTTGAAAGAAAGAGTGTCAAGGAAAGGGTAACTCAATGCATGAAGCGCTTCCTCTACAAAGGTGCTCATGAAGATGAATATCACGCGTGGCCTTGCATGTCAATGACACCATGACCGTTAAGTAAACCCCAGATCATATCATTCAGTCACACTTACACTTTGATAGGTTTCTAGGAAAATACTCCTCTACTTGGGTACTAGCAAACCTAATAGGGTTCTATGATGGTCCTCCCATACCTAAACTTGGCAAATTGCATAAAGTCATAAGATAGTGTGAATTTTGAAGAAGATACCTAATGTGATCTACTTACGTGGATTTTACATTAAAATGTGACTCACTTTTTATGTTATAATGACTCTTGTATCCATGATGGTTGGTCTCACTTAATTCTTTGAGCCCATGCTTGGACAAAGTAATTTGAGGACATTGATGATGTTTCTCCCACACTTCATGGAGGACGTTACACACCATTTGGAGGACATTGGAGCCTTGATGATGAGCGTTGGACCACGTGATGACTTGGCACACCTCTTGACACCCTCCATCACACCTTGGACCATGGACATTGCACCTTGGAGCTAGGACATTGCATACATGGCTTGACGTGTCACTTGGAGAGAGCATGGAGCTCCTTGATGACATTGCACCCCCTTGAGGACATTGAGGCTTTGCATGATGACATGGCACTTGATGATGATGGTACACCCCTTTGGAGGGCTCACGGAGCCCTCTCCCTTGACGATGACATGATGTTGGTAGAGGACATTGCACTTGAGGATGATGTGACACATGCTTGAGCCAACCTAGCACATTTGATGATGAGTTGACACCTTTTGGATGAGGAGACATGACCTTTTGATGAGGAGGCATGACTTTTGACGATACATTACACCCTTTGGGGAGAGACATGGCTTTTGGAGCATTTACACCCCATTTTGGAGATGACATCAACTTTATGAGCCTTTTACACTCACACGTGTGGCATTTTTGGAGGATGTTTTCATGTTTTAGCATTGTATCTTTGTTTTAGAGCCATTTTTGTGGATCAGCCTTAGACCTATTCACCTTGTATCATGGATTTGTTATGTTTTAGGAGATTTTAGGAGGATATTAGCTAATAGAGTGTAAAGCACTTGGTTTCCTCATATAAATAGGGGAAGTGCTTCCTCATTTTAACACATTGCTACTTGTGGAGGATTACAACTACTAGTCTACTTCTATCTTTTCCCCTTTGCTATGGATGAATGACTTATGCACCTTCTTAGAGAGATGATGTATGGATGCTTTCTCAAGTTTGATGAATGATTAATGATTAGGATTTCGTGGATGACCATTGACTTACCTAGTAAGTGTTCTTTCTAAGTCTTTGTGGGAAATGTGGATGTGCTTATCAAAGTGGTGAAAATGCATTTTTCTTTGTAATTTTCTTACATAGATCCTATCTTGCAAACCCTAGGAAGGTTTCTAGTGGAGAACCTTCCCTTGATATTATCTGTAAGAGCTTGTTAAAGGACATAGGAAAACTTTCTAGGCTTTGTAGTGGACTACCCTAGTTGTCATTCTATAGGATAGATTCCTAAGGTTTGTAGTGAACTACTTTAGGGTTTATCCAAAATCCATGTTTCACCTTTATCTTTCAAGAAAGTTCATAGTTTGACTCCATGAGCCGTAGGAAATGGTAGGCACTAGTCTTAAATCCCTTTAGTCAATCCTCAATACCAAAACCTACCTTTTCTTTCTTGTTCTAGGGTTAGATTAGGGTTTGTCGCATTTATTCTGTAATTTTCAGCCATAACTAGGTTAGACGTCTAGGGTTTAATTGGCATTTTATCCTTTCAATGTATCTTGTCATCATTTATTGCATTGCTAATTCAACTTTCTGACCTCTAGGGCTTGACGTCTTGCATTTGCTAGGGATGTTATGTGCTCTTATCATTTCAGAAAATAATTGGTTGTAAAACCCTAGTTTAACTTGTGTTGTTAGAGCCCTAGTTTTATTGATCTTTAACTTGTTTAAAGGGCTGATTTATTGCTGTTGTTTTAACTTGATATATTGCTGAAAATCA
>ML831840.1:68623-106162 GCA_009831015.1 Picea engelmannii | reverse complement strand
CGTTCGGCAGACTGCCCATGCAGTCGTTTGTTAGACAAAATCTCTGTCAGGATGGACTGACAGTCTTCCTCTATGCTTGGTCCTTTCCCGACCTTCTATTTATGGAAGGAGATGATTTCTAACCACCACCAACTACCTTAATAACTGCTTTTCTCGGAATGGCCTAGTCAACTATGCATCTGCAGGACGTGGCAGTCTGGCTTCTGCTACTTCATTGAATTGCTGCGAGGGGACCCAAATGGCGGATTTGTGGATGAGAACTGGGCGAGGAGGATGAGGGTTTGCAGTGACACCATATGAGAAATGACACGGGGTATGGATAGGGCACAGGTGGAAGTGTCAAGCAGTGCGGGGTACAGGTGGGTGAGAGAGGTAAAGTGGAGGACATATGGCGAAAGGTGGTGAAGTGGGCGATGGAGACATGGCAAGAGGTGGGGACCAATGGGCTTAGGAGGTGCCATGGGAGCAAAGGGGCCTACGCTGAAAACCACTGCATTCTAGACCATAGATCTGGGCGCACAAATCCTGGCCACCTAGATCTTCCCTCTCCTTAATTTCATGCACCGAGAGTCTTCCCTAATGGGCAACCGAGACTGCTCTGTGATCAACGGTTGGATTGGCTTTTAAAGAATGACGACCATGATTATTTCGCCATTTGAACAAATCTGGCCCTGCGCGCTCAGTTTCTTTAGTCATACTTCATACAACCCTGGTGCTAGGATCATGGGTCCAACATTAAAGGCTCTTTTGCATTTCGTGACTCGCGAGTTCGTGGGTCGAAGACCCTCGGCTCTTCTTTTCCAAACTCCCGATACCCGAGATGGCGATACGGGTCTGGCTCATTTCCTTGTCAGCACCCTCCACACGTAACTGTTGGCCAGTTCTTAAGTACTAGTGCCACTCGCAACTCGCGATCTCACGAGTTGGAGTGTCGAACCTTGGCACTCTCCCTTCTCAAAATCCCGAGAGGTGATGGCTCCTTTCCTTTCCACAATTCTCGCGAATCGCGATCTTGTGCAACCAAAGGGTATGGTTCACCCTCCGAACCCATGAACCCCAAGTTCAATAAATAATCCCACGCTTGAACTGATCATGATCAACGACCCTCGTAACTTCGTGATTTCTCCACGGAGAATTCCGACCATTCGCTTCCTTGAAAACTTTTGTGCTATACTTGGCGCAACTCGATTGACTGCAATTACCCAACGACCGTTGCTCTACTCCATCGATGCATCCTTTTCGTTGAAAACAAAATGCCTGCTCGCTTGATTTTAAGCCCGAAAAAGGACTTCTTCTGTGTGTTGCGCTTGGCGCTCATGACTGTGCCCTTTGAATAAAACGCAAATGGGGTTTTTAAACCCCATTTCTCCACATTTTACACCAAGGGCCTTAAAATAGGAGAGAAACACCCCCCTTACAAGAAATATCACTAACATAGGCTCCATGGGGGATAGAGTCCTCCTTGTGATGCTCTAAGGACTCATTTTGCAGTTCCAGTTGCCTGTTGTTGGGCTATGGAGTCATTTACTAAGCCGAAAAATAAAAAATAAAAAATAAACAAAGAACCAAAAGGACAATATTTACAAACAAAGGAGCTGTCTAAGGCTCAAACAAAACATTTCTTCAGAAAATGTCCATTTATTGGGCTGTTAAAAACCTCCTCACCCTCCAAATCCTGCAACCTGTACGTGTTATTTGAGAAAACCTCAGAGATTTTGAAGGGCCCGATCCATAGGGCGTCAAACTTTCTATGTTTTCCCTTATCTTGTCTGGGTGCATCCCACTTAAGAAACAAAACCCCAATTTCAAACTCCTTCTTCCTCACCTTCCTATCAAAGGCCTGTTTGACCTTCTACTGATGACTATGAGTTGTGTCCATCACATGTTCCCTGATCTGTTGTACTTACACCATCTGATGAATCCTTCTGACCAGATGATCTGACTCTCCATAATAATATTGAAAGAACTTCACTACAGGTAACATAAGCTAAGTTGGAAAAACTGCCTCTGTTTCGTAGGCCAGCTGAAAAGGCGAGGTGCCCAGGGACTTCTTCATTGTCACTCGATCGACCCATAGAGCGAATTTGAGCTTTGAATCCCAAGCCTTCTTATTGTCTTCCAATAATCTTTTAGTGAGCTTGATTAGGATTTTATTGGAAAATTCTGCCAGTCCATTTCCTTGAGGATAATAGGGGGTGGAGTGAATTAGCAAGATCTCGAACTACTCACAAAAATTAATCAAAGGCTCAGATTTGAACGAAGCAGCATTATCAGTGACAATCCTGCTGGGACAACCAAATCTGGCTATGATATCCTCCAGGAAGATGATAATTACTTTGTGTGATGCACTTCTGGTGGGAGAAACTTCTATCCACTTGGTGAAATAGTCTGTTGCATTCAGGATCCATCTGTGTTGGCCACTTGAGGGAGGATGGATTTCCCTGATGAAGTCCAGCCCCCACTATTGAAAAGGTGCTGAAGCTACAACATGCTTCTGTGGCAGTGGCCTAAGCTGTTGCTTTCCTGTGAAATTTTGGCATTTGATGCAAGCTATGATTTCTCTGCAGACATCAGTGAATAAAGTGGGCCAGTAATACCCATCCTTGAGGATTTTGTGAGCTTTGGTCTTCCAAAAATGATGCCCCCAACAAAGGCCGTTATGGAAATCAAACATAACTTTTTGGGCTTCTTGTGGATTTAGGCACCTTAAAAATACCCCTTGAGGGTCTTTCCAGTACAAGGTTCGGTCAATGAGGCAATATCTGACCGCCTTGAGCTTTAAATCTCTTTCCTTACTCTTTCTCACTCCATCAGGAGGCTTCAACTCTTGTAGAAAATACAAAATATCTTTATACCAGGTGCATTCTGCTAGCGATAGGTCACCCTGAGAACCTTTGTTGGATGACTCAACTTGTTGATTTTCTGAACAAACATGAATGAAGATAATCCCCAAGGCTTTTCAATTGGATTCATCCAACAACTTGGATAAAACCTGCCCCTTTATCAACTTGGTGGGATTAATCTCCAGATCAAACTCCGGGATCTTGGCAATCCATTTACCTCTTCTCCCATCTATGTCAGGTTGTATAAGGATGTCCTTCACAGAGGTTGAAGGAATGTATGAAGTCACTTTTGAGTGCAATACATAGACTCTGAAAGCTTTGAGAGCTTTCACCAAGGCATAGGCCTTCTTCTCCATGATCTCGTACCGGACTTCTGCATCTCTCAATGTCTTACTAAAGAACGAAATGGGTTTTTCTCTTCCTTCCTCATTTTTCGGCAATAAGACCGTTGCTACTGTATCAAAAGAAGCAAAAGAAAAATTCAAGAAGTCCTTGGAATAATCGGGACTGATCAACACATGTGCCTTAGTCAATGCCTTCTTTATTTGGATAAAAGATTCCCTAGGTTCAGCAGTCCATTTTACTTATTTTCCTTTTCTGAGCATGGCTATGATGTGCTTCACCATCTTAGTGAAATTTGGGATGAACCTCCTCAGAAAGTTAATTTTCCCTAAAAAAGCCTAAAATTCCTTTCTAGATCGGGGAAGTGACAGGATCTGAATTGCCTCTACCCTATTGGGATCAATCCTTACTCCTTCTGTTGATACTATATGACCTAACAATTTCCCCTCCTTCATAGAAAACAAAGATGTTTTGGGGTTTAAGGATAGGCCAAACCTCTGACACTTCAATAACACTTTTCTCAGGTGACAACATTGCTCTTTGTCAGACCTGGAGAAGACTGTGATGTCATCTAGATAGATCACCACAAACTAGTCTTTTTCCCCAATGAAGGCTATATCCATGGCCCACTGAAATGTTTCTCCTGCATTCATCAATCCAAAGGGAATTTTGGCATACATGAATGTGCCCCAAGGAGTGGTGAAGGTCGTTTTTTCTCTGTCCTCGGGTATGACTGATATCTGGTTATAACCAGAAAAACCATTGATCATGGATATCCTGGATGCACTAGTTCCCCTCTGCAATATGTGTTCCATGTTGGGCAGGGGATAATTGTCTTTATTTGAGCTCCTGTTCAGGTTCCTGAAATTAACACAGAGCCTGATTTCTCCACTTTTCTTTCTTACTGGGACCAAATTGGCCACCCATTCGAAATATCTCAAGGGGACAATGATTTGGGCATCTAACAACTTCTTCACTTCTCTTTTTATGATAGGCAACAACATAGGGTTTATCTATCTTAGATTTTGCCTAAATGGTTTAGCCTCTTCCTTCAGTGGGATCTTGTGTTCAATGACAGATGTGTCATATGTCTTGAGGTCTTCATAGGTCCATGCAAACACATCGAAAAATTCTCTTAATAGTTCAGTGTATTTGACCCTCTGTTCTTGGGTCAGGCTACTTGACAACTTGACAAACTTAGGCTCCTCTTGTGTGCCAATGTTGCACTCTGATGTATCAGTACTTCCTTCTGAAATCTTATCTTTTACTGCCACATCATTCCCATCAAACAATCTTTATAAAGGGACTAGTCCCCTTCGAATGTGATTGCTAGGCAACTAAAAAACATGGTGATTAAAATTTTTATTTAAGAATACCTCAGAGTGAGGGTCGCCTTCGGGATTAGGGTCCTGCTCAATGTGTAATGCAGAAAACTCATCGACGGATTGAAGAAATTTTTTGATTTCAAGATCGTCTTCGAATACCTTCCAATTCTTTACATTGTTTGGGATGGATGGCCTATATCTTATATCGACCCCACATGGGATCTTCGGCAGCAAAGGGATCCTAAATAGACTAGCTGAGAAAGCTAAGGAATCGATCGAAGCATTATCCTCCCTTGGGACAAAAGAAATTTTGAAAGCTGAGAATAAATTATCAATCAGGTCCCATACCTTGTTCCTATAACTTCTGAGTCGAGGATGCTTGGCCCAATATACATTCCTGACTTGTTGGATTATCAATTCATCATCTCCGAACACTACCATCTCCCTTATTCCCATTTCTTTTGCAGCCCTCATACCCATAACAAGAGATTCATACTCTACCACATTGTTGGTGGTTTCAAATTCCAGCTTGTATGACAGGGATATGATCTCTTGAGAAGGTGATATGGAAATCACTCCAGCGCTAGCGCCTTCACTAGAAGAAGCTCTGTCGAAAAACATTTTCCAAATGGAGGTGTTTGGAGGAGGTGTCACGTGATCAAATAAGGGTTTCTTTCTGATTTGGAAAGGGGCTTCAGGAGCATCAGTGATATGCAATAAACTAGACCCCAAATCAGTGTCAAGTGCAAAGATGGGATGATTGTTGGGGTTTGCTTCATCACTAAAAATATAGGATAGCTAGGCTTCTTTGTACAATCTCCTGTGTTCCCCTCCAAAGACTGGAATGGTGGCATATGTGAGATCCATATGTAATGTTCCTCCAAGTCTTTTAATCCAAGACCTAGACAACAGCATGCCAAACTTGGGGGGAACATCATCTACCACAATGTCCATGACCAAACTCTTCATTGGCAGCTGAAATAAAGAGACCACCAAGTCTTTGATGACTCCAAGACATTGCACCCTCCTTGAGTCAAAATAGTACAAATCATGATAAGCCTTTGTCACTTCCAATCCCAATTATTCCATGACTATTTTGGGCATAAGGTTATGGGAAACCCCTGAATCCATGAGGCGGTTATGCAACACTTTATCATGTATGTTCAGGGATGCATAGAAAGGAGGGGATGTATCATATCTATCTTCTACCATGGGACCTAGGACGACTGTAGGCTTTTCATCTTGGAGGTTTATTGAGTCCGTGGAAAGCTGGGGGGGCTCAAATTGTAGCAGCTTGGAGAGGGATTTTTTGAAATCTTCATTTTTAACTAGTTCGGAGAGGGGTACAAGAATTCTAATCTTCTGAATCTCATGCTCAAAAATAAAGGAGGAGAGAGACTTAGGAGATTCCCTTACCTTGAAGACAGGTTCCTTGGATGCTAGCGAAGCATTCTGAGTTTTCTTTTCTTTAGTAGCGGTTGTTGCAGCTTTAGTAGGCCTTTCCGCTATGAGGGGCTGATGTTGGCTATCAAAATTCCCATCTTTCTTTTTTGAACTGAGAATGTATCTGTTAGGAGTGTTGTTGGCCTTTTCCCCTTTACTCATCTCATTGATTTGGGTGTTTATAAGGGATTCCTCATATGCAGATTGCATCAAATGAGGAAAAGGGGAAGTGTCCTCGATGCAGTGGATCTTAGGGTTGAGTTCATCCACCTCCTCCCCTTCCTCATGAGCAACTAGGCCATTATGGAGAGGGGTCTGAATCCTCTGATCATCCCTGTCTCTACCTCTTTGTTCCTTTGGAAAATTCTGTGGAATATTGTTACTAGGCCTCCTAAAACCTCTGTTAGTAGTATTCTGGGGGTTTCTATACATGGGCTTCCCCTCTAACTCCCACCTCTCCATCCTAGCTGAAAGGGATTTCAGTACTTTAGTTACCTCATCCATCTGAGGGGGAAGGGGAGAGGGATGGGATGGGGAGGCCGCTATTCTCCTCCTGGATATGTCTCTGTCAGCCTTATTCCCGAGTCAGTCAACATCCAATACGTTAGACTCTATTTCCATGGCTGCATCTTGCATGTGAGCTAGAGTGGTGGATGTCCTTTCCCTCAGCATGAGGTAGAAATCATGATCAAAAGTGTTGGCATACATGATCTTTGCAGAGGCTTCGGAGGGATTTATCTCGGTGGGGATCTTATTGTACATTTTATTAAATCTTTTGGAGAAGTCAGAGACATACTCTCCTTCCTTTCTCTTCAAAGACCCAAACTCAGTCATGTAATACATGAAGTCCTTTTTGTCTCCCCATTGTCTCAAAAAGGCACTATCCAAAGCCTCAATCCCATCAATAGATCCAAGAGGCAGGGCCCTAAACCATTTTCTAGCCTCACCTTCAAGACTATGGATGAAAATCCTCATCCACACATCTGCATGTATGATAACATGATCGTCTATAAAACTGTAGAAGGGTTCAAGGTGTTCTTCTACAACTATGTCCCCCTTGCCTGTAAACTTGGGCAGCTGCTTGAGGTAGCCATCTGCTAGAAGGGAATTGTGTGGATGAGGTAACACAAGGGGAGCATACCTAGAAGCTATTATAGCCTCCATTCTGGTCATGGGGATATTTTATCCTGCCATAGGAATATTAGGTGGAGGAGAACTCGGAGGATAAGGAGCTCGAAAAGGGGATACTGGGAATGATCTTCCAGGCAGAAGGGGAAATAATGGGGGATTTAGGGAGAAGGTTAACGAGATTGAGTCAATAGATGCTTCTCTCAGTGCAGAAGTGGCAACAGTAACAAGAGGAATGGTAAATCTAGGAGTGGGGAAATCTTATGTGGTCTTAGGTCCACGCCAAGGTACAACTTTAGGGGAGGGGGGAGTGACAAGGATTTCTCCCTCCAATCCCAGACCAGGAGGGGAAAGCTCAGCAGGAACACTCCCGAAATTCAGGAAATGGGAAACTTCAGAAAACGATTTGTTGCAAAGCTGAGGAGAAGAAAAATGAGTTTCTACAGAAGGATACGACAAACTACCTGGTTCGGCGGTGGAAGTTTCTCCTTCAAAGGCCTTTCCTTTTCTGAAAATCACCTCCGGATCAACTTCAGGTGTAGCTAGAGGCAACTGTGGATGGGACCGCGTGTGTCTGCCTCTGGAAGCCAGAACTAAAGTTGTAGGTTATCTCTAGTGGATTCGTCACAATGGAGTCACCAGGTGCATAGTAGCAATCATCAAGGGCACTGATGCCTGATGCATCTTTAGAATCAGAGGCTCAATGTCGTTCAATCTCGAGGAAAATTTTCAACTTCATCCCCGGTAGCGGCGCCAGAAATGTTGGAATTTGAAGTCACTCCTGGATTGTAGTAGGAGAAGATCCCAACACCCATCATTTTATGTCACGATTTGTTTATAGAGGGTGATCAAGTGGAAGAAAACTCATAACAATATTGTTCTAACTCCGAAACTTGGTTGGGCATGCACAGGTAGGTGAGGTCTTAGTTAAACTTCAGACAGTGAGTTGTAGTAAGGGTGAGTAGGAGGAAGAATTATGTAAGGAAAAGCTGAGGGATGTTGTAGGCATCGAGCTCCTGACAACCTGTAGAAGAAAAAATTGAACGTAAGAACTTCTTATGCTCGAATGTAGGCAACACTGGAGAATATAACGGTGTTACAATAAATCCTTTATCTTAACATAGTTATAGTAATTCATGTGAATCAGTCGATCATGAACTCTCTTAGTATGAGATGGAACTAGATGGGATAAGAAAGTTGTCTGTTATAAAACAAGAAATCTCACATACAGATACATAACCAGAGAACTAGAGCGTATATTAAAACTTTACAATCGTGATCTTTTCTCTACCATTGATCCCTATAAAAATGGAAAAAATGCCTACATATACTTGGGACTGACTTCGGCGCTGAGAACATGATCACATCATGAATTCAATGCTTGATGTTGAGGAGCTTCTCTGTCAGGAGGCGCATGCAGACATTAGGCATACTACCCATGCAGTTGTTTGTTAGATGAAATCTCTATCAGGATGGACTGACAGTCTGCCTCTGTGCTTGGTCCTTTCCCAGCCTTCTATTTATGGAAGGAGATGATATATAACCACCATCAACTACCTTAATAACTTCTTTTATCAAAATGGCCTGGTCAACTATGCATCTGCAGGACGTGGCAGTATGGCTTCTGTTGCTTCGTTGAACTGCTACGAGGGGACCCAAATGGTGTTTTTGTGGATGAGACCCGGGCGAGGAGGATGAGGTGGTGCGGTGACACCAGATGAGAAATGCCATGGGGTATGGATAGGGAACAGGTGGAAGTGTCAAGGAGCACAGGGTACAGGTGGGTGAGAGAGGTACAGTGGAGGACATATGGCAGAAGGTGGTGAAGTGGGCGATGGAGACATGGAAAAAGGGGGGGATCAACAGGCTTAGGAGGTGCCATGGGAGAAAAGGGGGCTGCACTGAAAACCACTGCATTCTGGACCGTAGATATGGGCGTGCAAATATTGTCTGCCTAGATTTGCCCGCTCCTTAATTTCATGCACCGAGAGTCTTCCCTAATGGACGGCTGAGACTACTCCATGATCAACGGTTGGATTGGCTTTTAAAGACTGACAACCATGATTATTTCTCCATTTGAACAACTCTGGCCCTAGGCACTCTCTTTCTTTATTCATAATTCATACAACCTTGGTGCTAGGATCGTGGGCCCAACATTAAAGGCTCTTTTTCATTTCACAACTTGCGAGTTCGTGGGTCGAAGACCCTCGACTCCTCTTTTCCAAACTCTCGATACCCGAGGTGGTGATACGGGTCTGGCTCCTTTCCTTGTCAGTGCCCTCCACATGTAACCATTGGTCAATGCTTAAGTACTAGCGCCTCTCGCAACTTGCGATCTCGTGAGTTGGAGTGTCAAACCTTGGCACTCTCCCTTCACAAAATCCCGAGAGGCGATGGCTCCTTTCCTTTCCACAATTCTCGTGATTCGCGATCTTGCGCAACCAAAGGATATGGTCCGCCCTCCGAACCCACGAACCCCGAGTTCAAGAAATAATCCCACGCTTGAACTGATCGTGATCAACGGTCCTCGTAACTTCGTGAGTTCTCCATGGAGAATTCCGACCGTTCGCTTCCTTGAAAACTTCTGCGCTATACTTGGCACGACTCGATTGACTACAATTACCCATCGACCATTGCTCTACTCCGTCGATGGATCCTTGTCGTTGAAAACAAAATGCCCGCTCACTTGATTTTAAGCTCGAAAAATGACTTCTTTTGTGTGCTGCACTTGGCGCTCATGACTGCGCCCTTTGAATAAAATGCAAATGGGGTTTTTAAACCCCATTTCTCCGCATTTTACACCAAGGGCCTGAAAATCGGAGAGAAACACCCCCCTTACAAGAAATATCACTAACAGGGAGAATGACTTCTTGTCCATATACCAAAAAGTATGGGGAGTTTTCTATAGCTTCCTTGGGTGTTACTCTATCGACCCATAAGGAATTATGAATTGAACTATGCCAATTCCTCTGATTGTCTACAACTGTTTTCTTCAATATCCTCACTAGGTTCTTATTAGTTGATTCTGCCATTCCATTCCCCAGTGGATAGTAGTTTGCAGAGTATCTGATTATGATTCCTTTGTTTATAGAAAACTCTATTAGTAGGGTGGAAGAGAAGTAAGTGACATTATAAAAAATAAGAACGGAAGGCATACCGAATATTATGATCAGATTTTGTTCTATGAATTGAATTACCACCTTTTCATTTACATGAGTCAGAGGGATGGCCTCTGCCCATTTCATGAAATAGTACGTAGAAGTCAGTATGTATCTATGTTGTTTTGAAGAGCTCGGTGTAATTTACTCTATGAAATCTAACCCCCATTGCTCGAATGGTATGGATATGGCCACTAGTTGGAGTGGGACAACTTCTCTCTTTTCCGTCCACACGCTTATTTGACAAGTTTTATAGTTTCTAGCATATGTATGAGCGTACCTAAACATAGTAGGCTAGTAATAGTCGACTCTTAGTATCTTGTGAGTGGTGGTATTCCCAAAAAAGTGTCCACCACCAGGACCATTGTGGAGCTCCTTCAAAACATTGTCTATGTCTTCACATTTGAGGCATCTCAAAAGTACCCCATCATAATTCACGTGGAATGGCACCAAATTTATGAGGTGATATTGTGTCGATTTTAGTATGAGATCTCTCCTTTCCTTAGGTTTTATGTTTTCTAGGAAAGTCCCGTGATGTAGGAGATAAGTGAGTTTCCCATACCAAGACTCCTACCCTGGGGGAACATATAAAGATTCACTACACCATAACACCAATTCATTCTCCCACCCAGAATATTCATTTAGTTGATCTTGGGATTCATCAACCAGTTTACATAATCCTTCTCCCTTAACCAATTTGGTAGGTTTTATATCTATATCAAATTATTGGAAAACTTCCATATAGTTTCCTCTTCTTTCCCCCATCTCCTATCGAGTGAATAGGGATCAGACTGTAGGATGAGGCATAATGACTTTGGTGTGGTTTTTCAGGATGTAAGATCTGAAATGTTTTACTTCTTTGTACACTGCATAATCTTGTTTTTCTATAGTAGGGTAATTTAGTTCATCCCCTTGGATATTGGTGCTCATAAATGAGACCAACACATCATTGTTTTCATCATCCTTCTGAGTCAATATTCCAGCTAAATATTGGTTGGAGGAAAAATTATATAGGAAAATATCTTTGCCAAAGTCGGGACTTCGCAACACTAGAGCTTGAGATATTGCACTTTTTCATTTGTCATCCCACTTAAATTCAACATCTTTGCATATCATTTATTGTAAGGGTTTGATAGTTTCAGCGAAATCGGGGGTGAACTTCCTCACAAAATTGATTTTCCCAAAGAAGGATGGCATAGCCTTTTTGTTGTGGGGTAAGGGAAGTTGAGCTATTTCCTTAATTCATTCTAGGTCTATGTGAATTCCTACTTGACATATAATATGACCTAGTAATTTCCCTTCCTCGACACCAAATGATGTAGGAGCATCGCTCCAAGCCATCTATGTGCCAGCCAGCCAACACATCAAGCGTGCATTCAATGGAGGAGAGAGACGCAACCTTCTCGTGTTTTTCAAATTTTGAAAATTTGTATTAAATGTTTGTAAGGATGGTAGAGCCAAAATCCATGCATGTGCGTAGGCTTTAGATAAAGGCTGTCTTAAATGGTTGTAAGGCTGAGATCTAGATCCGATTCGAACTAGACAACCATTCAATGTAATTGAATGTAAATTAATGAGAGTTGGTGAGATGGAGGGAAGAGCTTGAGGAGCCCCCTTTTGTAAAAAGATCATTTGTATATGTAGGATGATTCGGTAGAGAAGGAGAGTAGGAGCAGAGAGAATAGGTTAGAGAAGAGAGAATCGAGACTCTGTTGCAGTCCGAGCTCACATTGTAAAGAGGCATTTCATATTAATACAATCAGAGCAGTTTTTCCTACATGTTATTTTGTGTTTGTTGATGAATGTCTTTATGCATTTATGATATGTTGTATATGTGTGTTAGTTTGCATTTGCGGGTTACAAACAAAATTCGTTGTATGTTGGGTTCTTTGATTCCAGGTCTGGTTCTTTGTGGCTTCATGCAAGAGGTTGCATGACAGAACACTGCGGGTTCTGTAAGCCAGTGCATAGAGCGGACTTCTGAATTCTGTGTAATTTAGACAAAGACGTGTTAGAAGGGCACACCAGAGGAAGTCATTGACTCAAGGAGGATGCCTCAAGGTTCTTGAACACCTTGAAGGAATAACTCCGTAGAGGAGGGCACAGGGAAGACAAAATTTCTGAGAATTTTGTAAAGGCTCTGCCAGGAGGTCATTGAGAAAATGCACAGGATGCATTGAGGAGAACTCTATTTCGAGTTTGGTGAGAAGAAAGAGTCACTGAGGATTCTGGAGAACTCTGCTAAGAGGGCATTGAGTTGATGAACAGGGTGCACAGAAGGAACTCTATTTCGAGTTCAGTGAGAAGATAGATTCACTGAAGATTCTGTAGAAGCTCTACCAGGAGGGCATGGAGCAAGTGACAGGAGTGCACCAAGAAGAACTCTCTTTCGAGTTCTGAGATAAGGGAAGTGTCACAGGGAAGACACTCATAGATTTACTGAACACCCTATAGGATTAGTAAGGATTTCTTGAACAAGAGGCTGCCAAGAGGGCACCAATCTCCATTTGAAGGAGAAGACAACGGTCGAATCCCTTAGAGGTTCGAGTAGAAAAATCTCAGGATGGATAGCACAGTTGTGTGCATGGAACTTGCAAGGAGTGAAAAGGTCGAGAAACCTTTTGAGGTTTCAGAGTGAACAAAACTCAAGAGGCATAGTTTTCAGTAATGCAGTTGAGACTAAAGGTCGTGGACTCGCGGGTGATAGGTGGTGGACACACGTCGCCTGAGGAGGAGTCAACCCATTGTTGACTTATCGCGTCTTGGGGATTCAAAAAGGAAGAGAATGAGGGTTCAACACTCCAACTCATGAATTCGCGATATGAAAGTAGTGATAAAGGAGTCAACCCATCACTGACTTATCGTGCTTTGGGATTTCGCAAAGGAGGAGCGCGAGGGATCAAAACTCCAACTCAGAAAGTCACGAGTTGGGAGTAGTGCTAGCACTTAGCCCTAGCCGGTGGATATGTGTGGAAGGTGCTAACAAGATGGAGCCATACCCATATTGCATCTTGGGTATTAGAGGTTTGGAGAAAGAGGAGTCGAGGTCATCGACTCACGAACTCGCAAGATCGCGAGTCATGAAAGGTGCTTGCACTAAGGCCCGATTGTGGTCACATGGAGACATAAGGCTCACACCTAGTGTTAAGTTGCATAGGGTGGGTTTTCATGAAGGACATGTGGATTCCTTAGAGGTACCAACATGGAACCAAAGGAGCCACTTCGGCTCAAGGAGAATTTAGAATGATCCTGAGTGGATCTCAGCCAGAGGGTCATGGGTCTGCGTCAGTTGTGGTATCACAACTTGTTTTTGTCGGTATATTGCAGGCAGAGGGAGCTAGAGGAAAAGGAAGAAAAAGTGTTGAAGCTCTGTGATGATTGTTTCAAGGTGCGCGACACTCAATAGACAGTCAGGAGGACTGTAGAAAAGGCTAGAAGCACTCACGGTTGCAGAGTGATAGAAACAAGTTTTCCAGGAGGGAAAATAGGAATAGGAAAATTGTTACTGAAGGCCATGGACGTGGTGGCAAGAAGAACCACCAGCAATAGAGAAAAGATGAGATGGATGAAGAGATTGTTGCAATAAGGGCGAGAATGGAATAGCTTTCACTGTGGATGCAACAGGATGCAAAGACACATTGGGTATATGAATGGCCCATGAAGAAAAAGGTGAAGTGGCCAGTAAAGAAATTGTTGGCCAGAAGACAACAAAGGCTATTGAGGAGGTGGCTGAGGTATGTGAAAAGACTCAGGGCCACAAAAGAGATGGTTCATGCTTGTGAACCAGAATCTAGGAGAAATCTCAGTGATGATGAAGAGGAGATATCGAGTAGAGATCTCATAGACTGCCAAGTGGGCAGAGATGGAATTTCAAATTGCTAGGCGGGCAATAGAAAGAGATCAAGTGAATGTATTGTATACTTCCAGGAGGGAAGTGTTGAAAGTTCAAATTGCCATGAGGGCACGGAGATGGGATTGGCTGATCTCATGAACTGCCAGGTGGGCAGAGGAAGAGGAGAAACTCCATATTGCCAGGAGGGCAAGGGAGAGTAGATGAGGCCACATGAGAGTCTCTTGAACTCAGAGGTGAGTTCGAATTAGTGAGAGGAGTAGACAGAGAAGGAATATCAGAAGAGCGTTCTGATGGCTGGAGGGATAAGAGTATTCATACCAAGTAGCCGAATGGAGATCGATGTACAGGATCAAGGTGCAACAGAGGAAGAAGGACAACCAACACAAACTGTCATGAAAGAAGAATTGGGGAATACATCAGGAGATACCCCAACAAAAGGAGAAGAAGATGAGCATTCATAAGAATGGCTCAAATATTTCATCCAGGTAGCTAAAACAAAGACACCTGCAGCACTAAAGATGACAACACAAGAAGAGCATGTAGATAAGATGCTCACTCCATGGGAGATGGAGCTGGAGATGTTGGAGGATTGGCTAAACCATCCAGACCCAGTAGATGACCGCCATGAGCAGAAAGTCATGCAGATGTTAGCAGAGGATCATTCCAAGGAATCGCTCAAACATTTCAGCCAGGGAGCTGAATAGATGATGACTGCAACGTTGAGGTCTACAGCAGAAGGTGAATCATAATTCCAGCCTAGGGAGCAGCTGGAGGAAGTTGGAGATGCACAAGCAGGAGAACTGATAGAAGAAATGATGTCAGAAGAGGAAGTTGAGAAGAAACTTAGTGATAATACTATAAAACCAAATTTTGTAGCAGAGTGGCAAGCTAAGGCCACAGAGGAAGAAAACAACATGGGGGATCTAGTTGATTTTCCCATTGATAAGGACGAAGAAGTGCAGCTGAGGAGACTGCATAAAGAGATCTAGCCACTAGATCAGCTGGACGAGGTAATTGAGGGAATCAGAAGGTTGATGTCAAGGTCAACAGCGGAAAATTCTAGTGAGGAGGAGTTGAGAAGAGGAGAACCTGCCATAGCCACAGGGCAACAGAAGAAACAACAACAGCGAAGCGAAGGAGCGGATGGACAAGTCCAAAGAAATATTTGGGATCCATGGGGATTTCAATAGCCATGCCAGGAAGCTCATGAGAAGGAGATCATGATTTTCACAATAGGGGAGTATGATGCAGGAGCATCGCTCC
The DNA here is from genome assembly GCA_009831015.1 of Picea engelmannii. NCBI lineage: Eukaryota > Viridiplantae > Streptophyta > Pinopsida > Pinales > Pinaceae > Picea > Picea engelmannii. Next base: position 90,807 of record ML831840.1, on the reverse strand, counting down.
AAGCTAGCTACGTACCAACCAAACATTACATCAAGCGTGCATTTAATGGAGGTGAGAGGTGCAACGTTCTCGTGTTTTTCAAAATTTGAAAAATTGTATTAAATGTTTGTAAGGCTGTTAGAGCCAAAATCCATGGATGTGCGCAGGCTTTAGATAAAGGTTGTCTTAAATGGTTGTAAGGCTAAGATCTAGATCTGATTCAGACTAGACAACCATTCAATGTAATTGAATGTAAATCAATGAGAGTTGGTGATATGGAGGGAAGAGTTTGAGGAGCCCCCTCTTGTAAAAAGATCATTTGTATCTATAGGATGATTTGGTAGAGAAGGAGAGTATAAGTAGAGAGAATAGGTTAGAGAATAAAGAGTCGATATTTTATTGCAGTCCAAGCTCACATTGTAAAGAGGCATTTCATATTAATATAATCAGAGCAGTTTTTACTCATGTTATTCTGTGTTTGTTGATGAATGTCTTTATGCGTTTATGATATGCTATAGATGTGTGTTAGTTTGCATTTGCAGGTTACAGACATAACTCATTTTCTGTTGGGTTGTTTGATTCTAGGTTCATTTCTTTGTGGCTTCATGCAAGAGGTTGCATGACAGAACACTACGGGTTCTGTAAGCCGGTGCATAGAGTGCACTTTTGAATTCTGTGGAATTTAGAAAAAGACATGCCAGGAGGGCACACCAGAGGAATTCATTGACTCAAGGAGGAGGCCTCAAGGTTGCTAAACACCTTGAAGAAAGAACTGTGCAAAGGAGGGATCAGAGAAGAAAAAATTTCTGAGAATTTTGTAAAGGCTTTGCTAGGAGGGCATTGAGAAAATGCACAGGATGCATTGAGGAGAACTCTATTTCGAGTTTGGTGAGAAGACAGAGTCACTGAGGATTCTGTAGAACTCTGCCAAGAGGGCATTGAGTGGATGCATAGGGTGTACAGAAGGAACTCTATTTCGAGTTCAGTGAGAAGACATAGTCACTAAAGATTCTGTAGAATCTCTGCCAGGAGGGCATGGAGCGAGTGCAAGGAGTGCACCTAGAAGAACTCTCTTTCGAGTTCTGAGATAAGGGAAGTGTCATAGGGAAGACACTCACAGGGTTACTGAACACCCTGTAGGCTCAGTAAGGAGTGCTTGAATAGGAGGATTCCAAGAGGGCACCAATATCCATTTGAAGGAGAAGGCAAGGGTCGAATCCCTTAGAGGTTCGAGCAGGAAAAGCTCAGGACGGATAGCATAGTTGTGTGCAGGGACCACACAAGGAGTGCAGAGGTCGAGAAACCTTTTGAGGTTTCAGAGTGAACAAAACTCAGGAGGTAGAGTTTTCAGTAATGCAGGTGAGACTAAAGGTCATGGACTCGTGGGATAAAGAACAAAGGTTTCATCCTTTGAAGCGTTCGAAATCTTCCAAGGGAAAGGAAGAAGGGCATGCTCAAGGTAGAGCACAACTGTTGTTAGATCAGCTGGAGAGGGGAGATCTGGGTCATTGAAGTCTACATCCAGAAAGCAGGAGGAGAGTGCGTAAAGGAGGTCAGATCTGAACCATCAGATCTAGCACCAAGGAACGATAGCCATCAGATCTGGGAGAAGGTGCGAGGGGTTTAATGCCTGGGAAGCCACACATAAGAGTAGAAAATACGATCAGAATTCTCTGTGGAGAACTCGTTAAATCATGAGGACTGTAGGATCCCCAAATCACAAAATCACAATTCATCCTGAACTGTTGATTGAGGAAAAAGGAGAGCCATGAGATTTGGTGCCTCACTACATCGTGTATCAGGGTCTCAGAGGGTGAAGGAGTTGCACCTTGATCGCTAAAGTCATGAAGTGATGAGCGTCAAGGGCTCGTGAGAACACGTTTCATGTCCGTTAGGTGGGGACCATGTGGTTGACAGGTGGCACAAACATAGATCCCAGAGAAAAGTGGAAGCGGGTTACAGGCGGTGGACACACGTTGCCTGGGGAGGACTCAACTCATTGTTGACTTATCGTGTCTAGGGGATTCACAAAGGAGGAGCACAAGGTTTCAACACTCCAACTCACAAAGTCGCGAGTTGTGATTAGTGCTAAAGGAGTCAACCCATCGCTGACTTATCATGCTTCAGGATTTCACAATGGAGGAGCACGAGGGCTCAACACTCCAACTCACAAAGTCACGAGTTGCGAGTAGCGCTAGCACTTAGCCCTAACCGGTGGATATGTGTGGAAGGTGCTAACAAGGAGGAGCCATACCCATATTGCATCTCGCGTATCGGTGGTTTGGAGAAAGAGGAGTCGAGGTCATCGACTCATGAACTCGCGAGATCGTGAGTCAAGAAAGGTTCTTGCGCTAAGGCCCGGTTGTGGTCGCATGGATATGTAAGGCTCACGTCTGGTGTTAAGTTGCATAGGATGGGTTTGCATGAAGGTCATGTGGATTCCTTAGAGGTTCCAACAGGGAACCAAAGGAGCCGCTTCATCTCAAGGAGAATTTAAAACGATCCTGAGCGGATCTGAGCCAGAGGGTCGGGGGTCTGCGTCAGTTGTGGTATCATAGCTTGTTTATGTCGGTATATTGCAAGTAGAGGAAGCTAGAGGAAAAGGAAGTCAAAGTATTGAAGCTCTGTGATGATTGTTGCAAGGTGCACGACAATCAATAGACAGTCAGGAGGACTGTAGGAAAGGCTAGAAACACTCATGGTTGCAGAGTGACAACAACAAGTTTTCCAGGAGGGTAGACAAGAACATGAAAATGGTTACTGAAGGCCATGGACGTGGTGGAAAGAAGAACCACCAGCAGCATAGAAAAGATGAGATGGATGAATATCTCGCTGTGATAAGGGAGAGAATGGAAGAGCTTGCACTACGGATGCAGCAGGATGAAAAGACACATTGGGTATATGAATGGCCCATGAAGAAAAAAGTGAAGTGGCCAGTAAAAAACTTGTTGGCCAGAAGACAAGAAAGGCTGTTGAGAAGGTGGCTAAGGTATGTGAAAATCCTCAGGGACATAGAGTAAATGGTTCATGCCTATGAACCAGAAGCTGGGATAAATCTCAGTGATGATGAAGAGGAGAGATCAAGTAGAGATATCATAGACTGCCAAGTGGGCAGAGATGGACTTTCAAATTGCCAGGTGGGCAATAGAAAGAGATCAAGTGAAGGTCTCGTATACTTCAAGGAGGGCGGTGCTGAAAGTTCAAATTGCCAAGAGGGAACTGAGATGGGATTGGCTGATCTCATAGACTTCCAGGTGGGCAGAGGAAGAGGAGAAACTCCATATTTCTAGGAGGGAAAGGGAGAGAAGATGAGGCCACGTGAGAGTCTCATGAACTCAAAGGTGAGTTCGAATCAGTGAGAGGAGCTGACAGAGAAGGAAGATCAGAAGAGTGTTCTGATGATTGGAGGGATAAGAGTATTCATACCAAGCAGCTGAATGGAGGTCGATGCATAGGATGAAGGTGTAATAGAGGAAGAAGGACAACCAACAAAAAATGTCACGAAAGAAGAATTGGGGTAGACATATGGAGATACCGTAGCAGAAGGAGAAGAATATGAGCATTCAGAAGAATGGCTCAAATATTTCAGCCAAGTAGCTGAAACAAAGACACATGCAACACTAAAGCTGACAGCAGAAGAAGAGCATGCAGATAAGATGCTCACTCCATGGGAGATAGAGTTGGAGATGATGGAGGATTGGTTCAACCATCCACAACCAGTAGATGATTGCCATGAGAAGACAGTCATGTAGATGTTAGAAGAGGATCATTCAGAGGAATCACTTGAAAATTTCAGCCAGGGAGATGAACAGATGATGATGACAACACTGAGGTTTGCAGCAGAAGGTGAATCAGAATTCCATCCTGGGGAGTAGCTAGAGGAAGATGGATATGCACCAGTAGGAGAATTGACAGAAGAAAAGTTGTTAGAAGAGGAAGCTGAGAAGAAACTCAGTGATAAGACTGCAGAACTGAATTTTGTAGTAGAGTGGCAAGATGAGGCCACATAGGAAGAAAATAGCATGGGGGATCTAGTTGATCTGCCCACTGATAAGGACAAAGAAGTGCAGTCGAGGAGACTTCAGAAAGAGATCCAACCACTAGATCAGATGGACGAGGTAATTGAGGGAATCAGAAGGATGATGTCAAGGTCAACAACAAAAACTAGCAGTGAGGAGGAGCTGAGCAGAGGAGAACCTGCCATAGCAGCAGGGCAACAGAAGCAACAACATCAGAGAAGTGAAGGAGCGGATGGACAACTCCAAAAAACTGTTTGGGATCTAGGGGGATTTCGACAGCCATGTTGGGAAGTGCATGAGTAGGAGCTCATGATTTTCACAACAGGGGAGTATGATGCAAGAGAATCCCTTGAAGCCAGCTACGTGCGAGCCAACCAGCACATCAAGCATGCATTCAATGGAGGAGAGAGGCATAACGTTCTCATGTTTTTCAAATTTTGAAAAATTGTATTAAATGTTTGTAAGGATGGTAGAGCCAAAAGCCTTGCATGTGCAGAGGCCCTAGATAAAGGTTGTCTTAAATGGTTGTAAGGCTGATATCTAGATCTGATTCGGACTAGACATCCATTCAATGTAATTGAATGTAAATTAATGAGAGTTGGTGAGATGGAGGGAAGAGCTCGAGGAGCCCCCTTTTGTAAAAATATCCTTTGTATATGTAGGATGAGTTGGTAGAGAAGGAGAGTAGAAGCAGACAGAATAGGTTAGATAAGAGAGAGCCAAGACTCTGTTGCAGTCTGAGCTCACATTGTAAAGAGTCATTTCATATTAATACAATCAGAGCAATTTTTCCTGCATGTTATTCTGTGTTTGTTGATGAATGTCTTTATGCGTTTATGATATGTTATAGATGTGTGTTAGTTTGCATTTGCAGGTTACAGACAAAAGTCATTTTTTGTTGGGTTCTTTGATTTCAGGTCTGGTTCTTTGTGGCTTCATGCAAGATGTTTCATGACAGAACACTGTGGGTTTTGTAAGCCAATGCATAGAGTGCACTTCTGAATTCTGGGGAATTTAGACAAATACATGCCAGGAGGGCACACCAGAGGAAGTCATTGACTCAAGGAGGAGGCCTCAAGGTTTTTGAACACCTTGAAGGAAGAACTGTACAGAGGAGGGCACAGGGAAGACAAAATTTCTGAGAATTTTGTAAAGGCTCTGTCAGGAGGGCATTGAGAAAATGCACAGAATGCATTGAGGAGAACTCTATTTCAAGTTCAGTGAGAAGACAGAATCACTTTGGATTCTAGAGAAATTTTCCAAGAGGGCATTGAGTGGATGCACAGGGTGGACAGAAGGAACTCTATTTCGAGTTCAATGAGAAGACAGATTCACTGAAGATTCTGTAGAAGCTCTGCTAGGAGGGCATGGAGTGAGTGCAAGAAGTGCACCGAGAATAACTCTCTTTCGAGTTTTGAGATAAGGGAAGTGTCAGAGGGAAAACACTCGCAAGGTTATTGAACACCCTGTAGGATTAGTAAGGAGTGCTTGAAAAGGAGGCTACCAAGAGTGCACCAATCTCGATTTGAAGGAGAAGGAAAGGGTCGAATCCCTCAAAGGTTCGAGCAGGAAAAGCTGAGGAGAGATAGCACAGTTGTGTGAAGGGACCCCACAAGGAGTGCAGAGGTCGAGAAACCTTTTGAGGCTTCAGAGTGAACAAAAATCAGGAGGCAGAGTTTTCAGTAACGCGGGCGAGACTAAAGGTCGTGGAATCGTGGGATAAAGAACAAAGTTTTCATCCTTTGAAGCGTTCGAAATATTCCAAGGGAAAGGAAGAAGGGCATGCTCAAGGTAGAGCACAATTTCCATTAGATCAATTGGAGAGGCGAGATCTGGGTCGTTGAAGTCTATGTCCAGAAAGTAGGAGGAAAGTGCATAATGGAGGTCAGATCTGAGCCGTCAGATCTAGCACCAAGGACCGCTAGTCGTCGGATTCGAGAGAAGGTGCAAGGGGTTTAATCCCTGGGAAGCTGCACATAAGAGTAGAACAGACGGTCATAATTCTTTTTGGAGAACTCGTGAAATCGCGAGGACCGTTGGATCCCTGAATCCTGAAATCATGATTCAACCTGAACCGTCAATCGAGGAGAAAGGAGAGTCGTGAGATTTGGTGCCTCGCTACATCGTGTATTAGGGTCTTGGGGGGTGAAGGATTTGCACCTTGATCGCTAAAGTCATGAAGTGCCAAGCACCGAGGTTTCGTGCGAACACATGTCATGTTCGTTAGGTGGGGACCACGTGGTTGACATGTGGCACAAACATAGAGCCCAGAGAAAAGTGAAAGCGGGTGATAGGTGTTGGACACATGTCACCTGGGGAGGAGTCAACCCATTGTTTACTTATCACGTCTCTAGGATTCTCAAAGGAGGAGCATGAGGGTTCAACACTCCAACTCATGAAGTCATGAGTTGTGAGTAGTGCTAAAGGAGTCAACCCATCGCTGACTTATTGTGCTTTGGGATTTCGCAAAGGAGTAGAACGAGGGCTCAACACTCCAACTCTTGAAGTCGAGAGTTGCGAGTAGTGGTAGCACTTATCCCTTGCTGGTGGATATGTGTGGAAGGCCCTAACAAAGAGGATCCATACCCGTATTGCATCTCGAGTATTAGAGGTTTGGAGAAAGAGGAGTCGAGGTCATTGACTCACAAACTCACGAGATCACGAGTCACGAAAGGCGCTTGCGCTAAGGCCCTGTTATGGTCGCATGGAGATGTAAGGCTCCCACCTAGTGTTAATTTGCACAAGGCAAGTTTTCATGAAGGACCTGTGGATTCCTTAGAGGCTTCAGAAGGGAACCAAAGGAGCCACTTCGAATTGAGGAGAATTTAGAACGATCGTGAGCGGATCTCGGCCAGAGGGTCAGAGGTCTACGTCACCAAAGATAGTTTTTTTAGGGTTTAAAGATATACCATATTTTCTACACCTTTCGAAAATCTGGGTTATATGTTGGATTTGATATTCTCTATTCTTTGAGTACACATTCACTTCATCCAAATAAACTACTACACAATTTTTTATTAATCCCCGAAAAGCGACGTCCATGGCCCTTGGGAAGGTTTCCCCTACATTAATTAATCCAAAGGGCATGCATTTATAAGAAATGGTTCCCCACTTGGTTCTGAAGGTAGTTTTCAATCGGTCTTCCTATGAAACTAGAACTTGGTTATAACCTGAAAAGCCGTCTAGCAAGGAGAAAATGTCAGAACCAGACACAGTCTACAAGAGTTGTTCCATTGGTAGGACTGGGAAGTTGTCCTTTTCTGATGCTGTGTTGAGGTTTTTGAAATCCACACACAAGCATATCTCCCAAAAAAATTTCCTAACAGGAACCAAATATTCTACCCAGGGAGAGTGTCTAACCTGAAAGATAATTTTAGAATATAGTAATTTATTTAACTCCTGACACATGAGGGGTTTTAGAGATGGGTGGTACTTCTAGAGATTTTGTTGGAAGGGTTTTACTCTAGATTTTAATGGAAGTGTGTGTTGGATAATACGAGTGTCATATGTTTTTGTATTTCGATAGGACCAGACAAAAACATCTTGGTATTCTCTGAAAAGTTTGAGATAGGATTTCCTTTCTTCTTTAGACATTGTCTTGCCTAGATTTAGATTTTTAGGGTTTTCCGGGGTTCCTAGGTTTATAGTCTCCTAAATGGGATAGGAGCTCCCTGTCTTTGTGTATTTTTACCCTTTAAATATTTCCCTTAAGTCAAATAGGTTCTCCAAATTGTCTACCCCTTTCAGTATCATGTGAAACCTTGGTTTGTCAGTAGAGTGATCTGTTTCACCCCTTTGTTCATGGGGATCAATTTCTACTAGTTTCTCTTGGAATACTTCATCTTCAATAGCTAGGTCTTTAAAATTTTCCTGATTGGTTAAGAAGTTTATGAGTTGTTCATCTCCTTAAAAGACCTTCCAATCAGAAATATTTTTGGGCACTGATGGTTTGTAGAGAAGTTCCACAGTGAAACAAGAGGCTTCATAGTCTTCTAAAGGGGATAGCCTCGAGGCATCAGTAGCCATAGAATTAACAAGAGTATTATTTATCTCGGGAATCATTGTTATATTGAAGGCCTCAAAATTTTCTATTATCATGTGCACTTCATGTTGCTAATTTCTCAGGTGGGGAGATTTTCAATGTATAGTATTGTTTACTTGCCTGACGATAATTTCAGAGTCCCCAAAAACTTTTAGTCCTTTAACGTTTAAGTCTATGGAATTCTTTAGTCCTTGCACTAAAGATCTAGTGCATTCAAATTCCAGTCTGTCGGAAAGGAAATTCCATTTCCCCTTCAGATCAATGAGAATACATCCCTCTCTCGAACCTTCTTGCTATTTAGACCCATCAAAGTACAAGGTCCAAACTTGTGAGAGAAAATCATTAGCTTCTCCTTTCCTACTAACTTCCTCCTCTCCACCTATTTTCTTTATGGTTTACAACAGAGGTTCTTAACAGAAGAGGCTCTATTTAATTGCTACCAGTATATTTACTTGAAATTTCATTTCGTAGTTTTGAGTAATAGGTACATCATATGACAGAGGGGAGAAGTTGTCAAAATCAGAATCGCAAGAGTAGTTTCCTACCATAGGGAAATATGGTGACAAGGGTTTGTTGAGGGCTTCTAAATCGGTGACAATATGTTTGAGATACCTTTCCCTATCAATCCTAATCATATTTGTGTGTCCCTTTAATGGAAACCATAGGTGAGCCCAGTATGTGTTGAAATATCCATTCAACTTTTCAGACCAATATCGACTAAGTAGCAGACCATAAGTTTCTGGTATATCCACTATGATGATGTCAATCAACTGAACAAATTTCAGGTGTGTATCCATTATGATCATGACATCCTTAAGTTATCCAATAACTTTCACCTGAGTTCTGTCTAATTGTATAACGTCTTTGTCACTTTTGAGAGGGATTGTGTTTAACTTCAGGGCTTGTAATAGAAAGTCATTTTGCTGGGGAATTCTACACATGTCCATGATCGATACATTTTCTATCAATCTTTTTAAATATTCTACTATGTTGTAGTCTATCTTAGGTGACTCTCATGTATGGATGTTTATAGGATTTCTTTGGGAGACAAAAGGTTCTTTCGGGTGATTGGATGTTTGTTTTCCTCTCGAAGTTTGGGAAATGGTAAGGTCATTTGAGACCATTTCACCCCTACTTCGTGTTTGCATAGCCAACACCTCAACGTGTGGTTATTGAACCTCAAATATATCATCAGAAGGCATTGGTAAGTCAAGATCCCACAACAAGATGGTTGTTTCTTCTGGTGGGTCAACTTCCTCCTGATCGAAAATATTCATCGTTGAGCCGCTTGATTGTTCAGTAAGGGAAACTTCATCTAGGCACCCATTGGGGATATTCTCTTTCAGAATGTTTCTCTTGATTATAGGTACAAAAAGAGTCAGATGCTACATTGCCCAGGTCAATGTTTAAGTTGGCTGGGGGTAGGTTCAATTAATTTGAACGGTGGGTTTCTCTTAAAAAGGGGTTTATAAGTCTGTTGGCCCTGGTTTCCTTCCCTTGCACTTCTTTTCATGTCTACGATTTCATTTGAAAATTTATTTATCATCCGTTGTAGGTATTCTATGTCTCCACTTCCTTTTTCAGGACCTTTCTCTATTTGTTTCCCTGGGGGTCTAGTCAACAAGAGTCCTCTCTTGGGTGGAGGTTGAGCTTCCTTCTTAACTAGTGAGACCTGGCCCTCTTTACATCCCTTCATTTGGAATTCAATTGTTTTGTATTCCTCGAAATTTTCAGCTAGGGTATGCTTGGCAACCCTTTTTATAAACATGGAAATAGAAGCAGGGAGAGCGTTAGAATATACTTCAATATGCAACTCCTTAGTGGGTTTAGCTTCAAGTTTAAATTTGTTCAGGATTGTGGTAAATCATTGATTGAAGTATTTAACCTTTTATTTTGAACCCGTGGTGGCGGTGAACAGTGTGGCCATTAAAGATCCTGTAGTGCTTTCTTCTGCAAATTTGTTTAAAAAAACTTTTTGAAACTTCGTCTAACTAGTTATGGACCCTACAAGAAAGTTAAAATACCATGTGGAGGTTGAATTCTCAAATGTATAGGGGAAAATCCTGCATACGACATCTTCATGTTGGACATTCATCATTCTAATAGCTAGTATGAATTTTTTAATATGGTCTTCAGGAAATCCTGAGGTTTTAGGGTCAACTTTAGGGAGTAACTTTTCTAGATGTCGGGGGAGGTTATGTACTCGTCCGGGGATTTCCAGAGCATCTCTGGCCTGCCAAGGTTGATTATTTTGAGGTGGGTCTCCCCTTTCTTCATTATGATCATTGTTATCCTCCATCTCGTCTGAATCTGAAACTAAGCGATCTGAGTTAAACCCTTCCTCGTCATATTCAAAATCGTCGATCTCAGAGTAGTTATCAACTGGTGTTTTGTGGATAAGATTAAGGGGATGTTTGATCTTGGTGAGGGAAAAATATATTAGGTCTTCTAATGTGTGAACAAAAACCTGGCCAGGTTTGTCGACCACTAGTCTGCTTACTTGTTTTCTATGAGGAGGTAGCGAAGATAAGGGTAATGATCCAATTTTTCGGGCATAACCTCTTGTGATTCTTCTGAACTGGTTCAATTCCTCGTGGGGAAGAACATAAGGTATTTTAGGGAAAAAATGTTCTTCCTCTTGCTGGTGTGAGTTACTCATTTCAGGAGTACTCAATGTATGTGGGATGTCTTGAGAATGACTAGCCATGCATGTGGGCTGCTTTGAATCTACAGGTTGTGTGAAATATTATATCAGAAATATTATTAGCCATTCATTCATCAAGCCCTCCTTCTAGTGCCAATTGTGTTGAGGGGTTCTAAATCCCCTTAACTCAACAACATGAACCAAAACTTCCACTGAGGCCTAATTAGACTCTGTAGCATTTGATAGTGGAATGGTTCTCCAGATATTTCGATCTGGCCAAATAATCGATGGGATTTACATAGTGATTGATAGGATATCTTTTTGCGAAAGTTACTCCTTCAATTTAAATGTTCGCTTTTTGTGTTTTCTTTTATTATATGGGTCAGATAAAAAGATGTGTGATGGTATAAACCAGCTAGTAAAAGGGGAAATCTTAACTACTGAAGAAGGTTGAGCTTGGGATAACTCTTGTGATCAAGCATGTAGAAAAATATTTTCACACCTGTGACAAGCCTAGTAGTAATACATTAATTTGTTGGTATTTCAATTATTGACTGAGATACGATTATCAAAAGAAAACATACATGCAATAAAATGATGGCAAGAAAAATAGTTTCCTTAGCTCTAGCATTAATCACACATTAACACAATAATTTTATTTCATCATTAGAGACAAGAACTAAAAAGAATATTGAAACAACTAGCTTATCAATAGATTCATAAATTCTTACTCATTACAACATCCATTCATGAAATAAGGTTGGAAGTAATTCCTCCTCAAATCCAATCACACGTGCCTTTGATGAAAAAACAGAAGTTTGTCTCCAATCTTAAACAAGACTTCTCAATTAAGGTAGTTTGGAAATAGTTCTTTACAATTCCAAAAATGAGGGTCTTTGCAAAAACCATCGACCTTTTCTAAAAGTTCAATCCTCTTATTTATAATGAATTATTAACTAAAAATAGCTATCAAAAGTGAAAGTAAATAAAACAAAACATTGCCACATGGCGCTTCCATCTCTCTGTGTTCTAAGAATCATCAAATAGTTTCACTAAAGTGGATGACCCTTCTCATACTCTGACCATTTGACGAAGAGTTCCTCACATGTGTTGGCATAGGGGAACTTGTGTTGGTCCATCAGGGCTGAAAGGATTACTTTCACTTCTACTACCTGTGCTCTATACTTTTGAGCAATACCACGTTTAACTTCTTGCAGATAGATAATGGAATATAAATTGTTGTTGTTCAATAGACACACGATGTAGAAACAAATGTAGGATGAAGAATTAATTGGTCTATTAAATGTCCAAATACGATCGTAACTTATGACGCAAACATCCCATCGTTTCTCTAGTCCAATTAGTGATTCGGGGGTCAGTATTATGCTTCGAGCACTTTTTGTTGATATATTCTTGCAAAAGATCTGATGTCAATCAATCTTTACATACAGAGTTGATTGACTCTAGGTATTCTTCCCGACTGATTCTGTTGAAAAGGTCCCCCCACTGTGGGATAATTAATTTGGATCTGGTGCTTGCTTATGTATCACCGAAGACTGGAGGTTGGAAAAAGGCTTTCTTAGTTGATGTTTTAATGAAAGGCTTTGCCTTGGGAGCGTACTCCAACTACCTCGCGGTCCCCGGAGAAGAACCTTCACCTATTTCATCTTCCTTTAGCTTGGGTGCTCTCATCGAGTGTCTGGTGGTTGGCTTTCTTGGAGGCATTTTACCTTCATCTAGAACATATTTAGAGACCGTGTAAGAGATCAGATGTATATATAAATCATGACCGTCGAATTGACAAACTTGAACACATACCTCTGCAACTTGTTTAACCTGGTTTTGATACTCTAGGGATCATCACAGTATCGAGATTCTTTATTTTCTCCTTTGGATGCTCTGGAATTCAAACTTGTGCGTAGAATGAATTTGTTCAAAACCATTCTAGAGATTTAAATAGGGATGAACTTACCTTGTTGCATCAGCCATTCAATTCGGGTTATGAGTGTAGTTTTATCAAATCTGCCGCCAGATCTTCAAAGACATTTAAAATTAAATTGGATTGTGGGTTGACGACATGAGCATGGGTTGCAATGTGTCATATTGATAATTTCATATTGTTATTGTTCAATCGACGCATGAGGTAGCAACAAATGTGATATGAAGCATTAACTAGTCTATTAAATGTCCAAATCTGATCATATCTTATGCAACAAACATCACATCATTTCGCTAGTCCAGTTGGTGAGTCGGGGGTCAGGATTCTGCTTTGAGCACTTTTTGTTGATATCTTCTTGAAAAAAATTCGACAATGATCGATCTTTTACGTACAGAGATGACATGGCGAGGCTGATTTGGAGGTGTGACTAGGACATAGAAAACCTTAAGACAACTTGAGATGAAACTAGGTTGTACGACACCCTTACATGATAAAGACACGTGGCACTCGAGACCGTCATCTTCATTTAATCATGTTAATCAGAATCGAGACTTTATTTAAGCTACATGTTCTAAAACCTAATCCTATCTTGCTGACATCAAAAAGTATCAAGGATCGACGATCGACAGTAAACCTACCCAAGTTCTTCTGGATCGACTCTCTCGGAAAAGTCCTGATGCCGAAAGTGTATCAGGGATCAGAAATCGATGATATGTTTATCACATACATCATTGTTTTAACCTTTCTAGATTTCCCCGACCCCGATAAAGTGCATTTATCAAAGGTTGTCGGTGACTTCTTTATGTATTTTGTCAATGTCTATTCTTCCTGTATTTTTCCGACATCGATGGGGATCGGCTATCGCCTAAAATTTCATGGCAGATAGTCATGCAAACCAACTCCACCTTCTGTCAATGTTGATGGTGGATCGGTGATCGACAATTAGTTTAACTATGTGGCCACTTACCTTCTTGAATTTTACCGATGTCAAACATAAGCGTGTTAGGTGAAAAGTTAGTTGCAGATTCTTATTTAGGATGTCAAGTTATTTTAGACACAAGGTTTCATAAGTTCAAACAACTTGACTTGATTGATAAGAGCCATGAAAACAAAACAAAGATAAACCATTCCCCAAAGTGAAATCTATTTAGACAGTAAAAACAAGTGGTACCCAAAAAGTGATAAAATTTCATAAGGTTTTTATGGTGTGTTGAGCACTCAACAAGATTCAACATGACACTTGCAAGAATTGAACCTAGGTAGGAAGAATAATAAATTACTTCCAACCACACAAGCTAAACCCAATTGACAATTTGAACAAAATAGCTAGTATATTCATATCTAAGGTTATGTCTCTTGTCATCTTATGTATATGGTTATACAGGTTGTAGATATTTACACTCTACTATAATCTTTATTAAAATAAAGTTGTTTTTTGGACAGATTTGGAACTGAAAATGTCACAAAACACTATCCTTTACAACACATTTTTAATGCATATGTCAAAAAATACTACCTATGAAACAATTTTTTTATTTTGTCCATTGAACATATATTAACACTTTTGAAAAAAACATGTATCCAATATCTCCAATTTCCTTTCAACTTAACACAATTATTCTATGTTCTCTTCAAGTATTACATGTCAATGTGGTGGTTTCAAAACCAATTTGATTTTCCAATATTATGATAATGTAATTTTTGCATATAAAAACATAATGCAACTGCTACTTATAATGGTTTTTTTACAGGAAAAGGTACATGTAGCATTTGAACATAACGTCTGCACACAAAAAAAATATGATTATGATTAAATGGAATTATTTTAAATCTCAGCTAGGTTATGAGTTGTTGATGACTCTGCAGTTGTGACAGATTTCTCCCTATTTTCCAGTCAATTAGATAATCATTCCCATCTTAACCATGGAAGCAACAAAGTTTATCTACCACCTGCGAAGGTTATAGTGCCCGCAGTTTGCATGGACCACATTTCTGGTGTTTGTATTTGTGAGTAGCTTTGCATCGAAGGTAAAAAAATCATAATTCATATTAAGTTCGTCGTAGTAGCATTTGTCGAGGGTTTCGGTCATAATAGTATCCATGAACATGGTCGGGTCGTTGTTGCTTCTCTAAGGACACGTCTGCTTGAGTAGTTGAGCATACTGAGGATCAAGAGATGGGTCAGTCTGAAAAGTGTTGTTGAAGTTGTAGAGCCTATTCATGAATGAAGAGCACTGAGAAATTCCAACTGAGTGTGCTTGTGCATGAACATTACCACGGATGAACATTACCAGTCATAAAAATTGAACATTCAGATAACAATTTTATTACTTACTATTGGAACTTCTCTTAATCCTCGATATATTGTTTTACTTGAGTGTAATTGATCGTATTGCAATACAATGTCTTACTCCAAAAGCATTTATATACCAACATCAATACCTTCACAAAAATTAGTACTCCTCTCATGGTCCTGGAAGTGCCAGAGTCAAATCGAGGCATGGAGACATTCGTTTTTGGTTAATTCGATGCCACAAATTCATTGGTGCTATTTTTTTGTGATCTAAGAAAATCTTCTGAAGCTTAATTCCTGAATGAGGTATACTTGTGTATTTTTCCAAATTATTTTGTTGAGTTAATAAAAAATTCAACCCATTTGAGAGTAGGACCTGGAGACGTAGTCCACCAGGGACAAACTTTGTTATCAAGTTTTGTGTTCAAATTGATTTTTATGTCTCTTTATTTTTTATCTTTCCTTCTTTATGGTGCATTTTAATTTATTCTCATTTAATACAATTATTTAATAAGTCACATCGATGAAAAGATTCTGCATCATGTTGGTATCAGAGAAGTCATATTTGACTTGAAGTGTTGAGTGTGAATGCTTACTAGGGCCAAGCATAAACAAGGTGAAGGAACACATAATACTTTCAACCCAGAGATTGGTCGTGCATCCCGAAGGAAGAAAATGGATGAAGAGGACAAGCATGATGAACAGGAGAAAAAATTCCATACGATCTTCTATCGCATTTAAGAAATGGTCGAGCGAATGTATGGAGACTACGATACGAGGATGAAAAAGAAAGGGAATAAAAAGGGATCACCAACAAATGAAAATTATTCAGTGAACCAAGGGGCTGGAAGAGACCCTCCTGAGCCTCCATCTTCACCATTGAGTTCTAAATTCTTCCTCTCATCATTCTCACCATTCTCATCATTCTAATGCTATCCATAAAGCCTCTTTTAAGAAGCCACTATTAAAGCTTGATGTAAAATTTTCTTGACCTATGTTTAATGGAGATGCTAATCTTGAAAAACTAGAGAATTAGATTCGACAGGTTGAAGTCTATTGCCATGTACAACAGATTGATGAAGAGGAAGTGAAAGTGAAATTAGCCTCTCTTCGGTTGGAAGGCATTACTCTCATATGGTGGGAGAGAAAGCTTCAGGACAAAATTAAGTATGGTAATCTTCTTTCCTCATGGTCAGAATTTAAACCAACTATAAGGAGGCAATTTTATCCATTGGGTTATTTACTTAAAGCAAAGATGGAATGGAAAACTTTAAGACAAAGTAAAGGTGAAATCGTACAAAGTTTCACGAAATAATTTAGGAAGAAATCACTTGCACTAAACATTCCTTTAGATTATTTTGAAACTTTAATGAAGTATATTGGTGCACTTCACA
The DNA here is from genome assembly GCA_009831015.1 of Picea engelmannii. Classification (NCBI taxonomy): domain Eukaryota; kingdom Viridiplantae; phylum Streptophyta; class Pinopsida; order Pinales; family Pinaceae; genus Picea; species Picea engelmannii. The sequence goes on along the minus strand of ML831840.1, from coordinate 74,497 downwards.
ACTATATTCGTCATACTTTGTTGTTATTTAACCCCACCAGTATTGACTAAGTTTGTGTGCAAGCCACTCACCTTGAAAATAGAGGAAAGAATGTTCAAGAAGATCCCACAAAGAATCCTTCCAAGTTCCCACATAATCAGTTTAAAGGAAATTTTAAAAGAAAGGACAAAAAGACCGCCACTACAAAGAAGGGAGAAGGAAATCCATCTTGCACTAACTATAAGAGGGATGGTCACAACGATGATCATTGCTAGAAACTGCATCTGAAGAAGAGACCAAATAAATTCGATGGAAAGGTAAAGACAAATACCATTGCTACAATACAAAAAGATATTGGTTTTGATTCAGGTGATGAGTAAAATATCGCAACGGTTGGAGTACAAGGTAAAAATTCCCTTCATGCTAGTTCAATTTCCAATAATGAATCTCATGATCATGAAATAAAGAGGAATGAATTATTTCACATAAGGGTTGTATCTAAGTATATTGAGATTGATAATTTTTTTGATCCAGGTTCCCATGTTAACTTAATATCCAAGACACTTGTCAAGGAAATGGGTATTGAGACAAAACCACATCCAAATCCATATCCTCTTGGTTAGGTATGTGACAAAGAAAAACTTAATGTCACCAAGAATTGTAGAGTTAGATTTGTTATTGCTTCAAGGTTAGTTGATAAAGTTGATTTGGATGTTGTTTCACTTGATATATGTGGCATAGTGTTAGGGAGTCCATATCTTTATGATAGAAAAGAAATATTCTTTCATCATGAGAAAAAATATCACCTTACTAAAGGAGGAGTGGAATACATTGTTAGAGCCCACAACATGAAGGTTAAGTACACAACACTTGTTAGTGAAGTACAGATGAAAAGACTCATAAACACTAATAAGAGATGAGTACTTGTGGTTATAAGGGAAAAGTATGTTGGAACATACAACGACTTCCAAGGATGTAATCCTTCCCATAAGAAAGAACTAATTGACATTGTTTCTAACTATGATGAGATATTTTAGGAACCAAATGGGTTACCTCGTAAGATTGAAATCCAACATGAAACAAATCTTCAAAAGGATTCTCCCCTTCCTAATGTGGGAATGTACAAAATGTTGGTTGTAGAGATGACGTAGATCAAGAAACAGGTGCAGGACTTGTTGGATCGAGGGGTCATCAGGCCCAACTCATCTCCTTGCGATTCTTTGATTGTGATGGTGCCAAAGAAGGATTGCACATGGTGAATGTGTGTCGATTATCGATCATTAAACAAAGTCACCATGAAACATCGATACCCTCTTCCTCGTATATATGATTTACTTGATCAATTAAAGAATTTTGTTTATTTCACTAAGTTGGATTTGCGTAGTGGTTACTGTTGACGACGGAAGTCACTCCTAGATTGCTAGCATGAGCAGAGCCCGACACCCATCAATTTTATGTCACGATGGTTTACAGATGGGATGATCGAATGGAAGCCAACTCAAAACAATATCATTCCAACTCCAAAACTAGGCCAGGCATGCATAGGTGAGTGAGGTCTTATATAAAATTCAGACAGTGAGCTGTAGTAAAGGGTGAACAGGTGGAAGACTTATATAAGAGGAAAGAAGAGGTCTATTATAAACATAGGGTTCCTAACAGGCTGTGGAAGAAGACGTCCAAATGCAATATAAGCTTACATTCAAACGCAAAAGCCAGAGAATGCAATAATGAAACAATAAATCTTTTATCATAACATAACTGCAATAATTCGTGCGAATCAGTCAATCACGAAATCTCTTAGCATGAGACAAAAATTAGATGGAGTAAGAAAAACTGTCTGTCATAAAACAAGATATCTCATAGACAGATGCATAACCAGCAAACTAGAATATCTGTTAAAACTTTACAGTAGGGAGCTCTTCTCTACCATTGATGCTTGCAAAATACAAAGACTGGGTCTATATACTCAGGGAAATTCACCTCACAGAGGCGTGCCCAGTCACCCAAGGCTTGGTGTCACTTCAGTCAAACTCGTACTGATACCTTTCTTCAGGCGCCATCTTAAATGCGCATGGAGCCGACAAGGAGGGTAGCTGAGCCATTAAGCGTTGAGCTAGCGTGTGCAAGCCTCTCTGTGAAGATGAAGACTTCGGCATGGTTTCTTTGAGAAAACCGATACACAGGACCTCTTCGGGCAGATGGCCTGCCAGACCCTCCATCCCCTAACTTAATGAATGAAAAAATATCTCAACCACCTGCTCTTTCCGTCATTTACTCCAGGTGAGAAACAGTATGGAGATCAGATCCGGTAGCGCCTGGAGATCGCGACGCTCCCCTCTGTAACTGAAAATGGTGCCTTGGCCTTCTTTACACAGCTCTTCTCTTCCTCCAAGTGACCACGGACTGTGATCACGTGCCTATTTCCAAGGCACTTTCGGCATTCGTGAATATGAAGGGGTTGATCCTTGCTGATCGAAATCACGATGGGCGAAATTCCAAGATGGCTCAATTTGCTGCCAGGTGTCCCCTTTGGATGGACAGTTGAAAATGCTTCATGATACTACGGGCCTAACTTCGGCACTGTCGGGGTTCAGGGTTTTGCGATGTTCAAAGACATAAAACCTTCACAATACGAACTCTCGAATGTCGTAACGCCGATGCGGCTAGATCTTGTGCCATGCGTCCTTAGGATGAACGACCCAAATAGTATGCACTATTATAAAAGGGGTTGTCCCCCTTTACGGGCCTGCTTGATATGATCTGGGGATAATACCATGGGCTCGACGCTAAAGGCGCTTTCGGTGTTTTTCTGATCAGCACTTCCAAGTGCAATGAGCTGAGGGCTCCATGTTTCCCGAAACCCCGATTCGCGACATGTCGACAGGCTGCCACCTGTCCCAGTTGGATCGGACAACCCAAGCCTGCTGTGAAATACGAGAGTTGTCCCTTGCACTAATCCTTGGGAAATTCGGTAGCTCCGAAAACCCAATGACCGTCGATCTGCTTTGTAAATAGATCTCGGATGCTGCCGACGACATTTTGCCCACTCGCTTGACCCGCTACTTGGAAAAATAGGGATTCTCCCATGCTACGCTTGGGCATTTTCTGTGCAGTTTGTAGACCTGGGTGCTTCTGCGCCTAATGAAAAAAATAATCTCTAACATTAGGCTCCATGGGGGATAGAGTCGTCCCTGCGATGCTCTAAGAACTCCTTCAGTAGCTTCAGTGCCTTGCGATTGGGCTATGGAGTCACTTATTAAGCCGGAAAACATGCAAAAAGAAAATAAACCAAGAACTAAAGCATAATATTTACAAACAAGGGATTCGTCTGAGGCTCAAATAAAACATTTCTTCAGAAAATGCCCATTCACTGGGCTGTTGAAAACCTCTTCTCCCTCTAGATCTTGCAACCCATACGTGTTGTTTGAGAAAACCTCGGAGATTTTGAAGGGGCTGATCCAGAGGGCATCAAACTTGTTGTGTTTGCCTTTGTCCTGCCTGGGGGCGTCCCACTTAAATACCAAATCCCTGATCTCAAATTCTTTCTTCCTGACCTTCCTGTTAAAAGCCTGTTTGACTTTTTCCTAATGACTATGAGTTGTGGTCCTTACTTGTTCTCTGATCTGTTGCAGTTCCACTATCTGATGAATCCTTCTGATCATGTGATCTGGTTCTCCCTCATAGCCGTGAAAGAATTTTGCCACCTGTAAGGCGAGCTGAGTAGGAAAAACCGCCTATGTTTCGTAGACCAGCTGAAAAGGCGAAGTGCCCAGAGATTTCTTTGTTGTTACTCGATCAACCCACAGGGAAAATTTCAACTTCAAATCCCAGGCCCTTTTGTTGTCCTCCAATAGTCTTTTAATGATCCTTATCACACTTTTGTTGGAGGACTCTGCTAAACTGTTGCCTTGGGGATAGTAGGGGGTGGAGTGAATTAGTGAGATCTGGAACTGTTCGCAGAACTTACTTAAAGGCTCAAACCTGAAAGAAGCAGCGTTTTCAGTGACGATCCTGCTGGGACAGCCAAATATAGCTATGATGTCTTCCAGAAAGCTGATAATTACTTTGTGTGATGCGCTTCTGGCGGGGACAACTTCTATCCACTTGGTGAAATAATATGTCGCTGTCAGAATCCATCTGTGTTGACCACTTTAGGGAGGATTAATTTCTCCAATGAAGTCCAACCCCCACTGCTGAAAAGGCGCTAGAGATACTATGGGCTTCAATGGCAGCGATTTGAGCTGCTGCTTTCCTGAGAACTTTTGACATTTGATGCAAGCTCTGATTCCTCTGCAGACATCAGCGAATAGAGTAGGCTAGTAATATCCATCCCTGAGGATCTTATGAGCTGTGGTCTTCCAGAAATGATGCCCCCCACAAAGGCCTTCATGGAAATCAAACATAACTTTATGGGCTTGTGGTGGGTTCAAACATCTCAACAGCATCCCCAAAGGATCTCTCTAGTACAATACTTGCTTAATGAGACAATACCTGACCACCTTGAGCTTTAAATCTCTTGCCCTACTTTTACCCATTCCATCCGGAGGCTTCAATTCCTGCAGAAAGTATAGAATGTCATGATACCAGTCACAATCTGCTAGCGATAAGCCATCTTGAGAGAATTGGCTGGGCAACTTAGCTTGTTGAGTTCCTGAGCGAGCGTTGATGAAAATAACCCCCAAGGATTCAAAATTGGACTCAACCAATAGCTTGTCTAGACCTTTCCCCTTGACCAACTTGGTGGGATTTATTTCCAGGTCAAATTCTAGAATTTTTGCTATCCATCTGCCTCTTCTCCCATCTATGTCTGGTTGTATGAGAATGTCCTTCACAGAAGCTGAAGGAACGTATGTTGTCACGTCTGAATGCAAGACGTAGATCCTGAAAGATTTGAGGGATTTCACTAAGGCATAGGCCTGCTTCTCCATGATCTCATACCTGATATCTGCATCTCTTAATGCCTTGCTGAAGAAGGAAATGGGTTTCTCACGCCCCTCCTCATTTTTTTGCAACAAGACCGTTGCTACTGTATCAAAAGAAGCAAAGGAGAAAATTAGGAACTCTTTGGAATAGTCAGGACTAATCAGCATGGGTGCCTCAGTCAATGCCCTTTTTATTTGGTCAAAAGACTCCCTGGGCACAATAGTCCATTTCACTTCGTTTCCTTTCCTAAGCATGGTCGTGATGTGTTTCACTAGCTCGGAAAAATTTGAGACAAACCTCCTTAGAAAATTAATTTTCACCAAAAAGGCTTGAACCTCTTTTTTAGACCTGGGAAGTGATAAGGTTTGAATTGCCTCCACTCTGCTGGGATCAATTATCACTCCCTCCACTGATACTATATGGCCCAATAACTTCCCTTCCTGCACAACAAACAAATATTTCTTGGGGTTTAGGGACAAGCCGAACCTCTGACATTTCGTGAAAAATTTCCTCAAGTGGCGGCGGTGTTCCTCGTCTGAGCTAGAGAAGACCGTGATGTCATCCAGATAGATTACCACAAACCGGTCTTCTCCCCGATGAAGGCTATATCCATGGCTCGCTGAAATGTTCCTCCTGCATTCATAAGTCCAAATGGCATCTTGGCATACATGAATGTTCCCCAAGGAGTGGTGAAGGTTGTCTTCTCCCTGTCCTCAAGCATGACCGATATTTGATTATAGCCAGAAAACCCATCGATCATGGATATCCTGGATGCACCAGTTACCCTCTGCAGTGTGTGTTCCATCTTAGGTAGGGGGTAATTTTCTTTCTTTAAGCTTCTATTCAGGTTCCTGAAATCGACACAGAGCCTGATTTCTCCACTTTTCTTCCTTACTGGGACCAAATTGGCCACCCATTCAGAATATCTCAAGGGGACAATGATTTGGGCATCTAACAATTTCTTCACTTCTT